>JAODAL010017246.1:0-78338 GCA_025379985.1 Phyllomedusa bahiana | reverse complement strand
AACTTGCAATTGAAACTATGTGCATGGTTTAAAAGAGGTGGCGAGTGCAGAAACCCAATGATTTTGCCATTCTCAAATAGACTACAAAAGTTAATTGGCTGTGCACATCTAAAATTATTTTAAAAAAACGTAAGCATAGTGCACACTAAAAAAAGTCAATAGCAACCTAATACAAAAATCTTGGCACCTAAAAAAAAGTAAAACCCCAAGGTATTGGAATAGTAAATGCATTACCAAGGAAAATATGAAAAACCTGCGACTCTTAGTTTACAGTTTTTGATCAAAGATTGTATTAAGCTCACGTCCCAATTGCAAGTTCCTGTCACTCCCTGAGAAGTTGTAGTCTGAACGGACTCCTAGTGAGGAAAACAGGGTTAGTGGTTGGGGGACTCACCTGTTCGGGGATCCCCTTGACGCTATTGGGAGGTGAGCTTTAATACAATCTTTGATCAAAAACTGTAAACTAAGAGTCCCAGGTTTTTCATTTTTTTCCTTAGCAGAAATGCATTTCCAATATTCCTATATACGTTGATGTTTCACTTAGTTTTTAGTGTGCACTGATTTTTGTATTAGTTGTATGCTTTTTGCCTTTTCAGTGTGCACCTATGCTTACATTTTTCAAAATATATTTTAGATGTGCACAGCCTAATTAACTTGCAGCGAGAGCGTCCTTGACCCTACTAGACAGACCCTTCTTGAAAGTAGCGCAAAAAGCGGCATCATTCCAGGAGAGTTCCGAAGCCAGGGTCTGGAACTGTACCGCGTAATCCCCCACAGAGGAGTTACCCTGTCGTAGATTTAGAAGTGCCGTCTCGGCTGATGATGCACGCGCTGGCTATTCAAAGACGCTGCAGAACTCCTGGAGGAAGGCATGCAGGTCTGCCGTCACCGGGTCGTTCTGGTCCCAGAGGGGGGTTGCCCAAGCCAGAGCCTTTCCAGATAGCAGGCTCACCACAAACGCGACCTTGGACCTTTCAGAGAGAAATTGATCGGCCATCAGTTCCACATGCATCGAACATTGGGTAATAAATCCCCGGCAGAGCTTCGGGTCCACGTCGAATTTTGGGTTAGAGGAAAGCACAGCTTAGGCCCCACGGTTGCCAATAGAACAGCTGGTGTAGACGGTACCACATGCGATGTAGACGGTTGCTGCTGGGACGGTAGCAGTTGTCGCATCATGGCGTAAAGCTGGCCCAATTGCTGTACCTGTTGTGCGATCTGTTGCGATTGCTGGGCAACAACGGTTGTAAAGTCCGCAATACTAGGCAGGGGCACCTTGGCGGGATCCATGGCTGGATCTTACTGTAACGGCCAGGATAGAGGAACCTCTGGACCACTGCAAGGAACACGGTAGAGACAGGAACAGATAATTATATTTACAATTTACTATAGGCAAACTTAAACTCTATCAGTTTCTCATCTGTTAAAACACTAAAACGTAAAATTTTATTATATTACTTACTCTTACACTTATACACACTATTGAAAAAACCTTGATCTATAACTCAATCATTTAACCCATTTTGTTCTGTTGAGAGGGGAATATCTCCCTTTCTATTATCAAGGTCTGGTAGAACCCAATCCTACTAACAGGGGAGCCTTAATATCTATAGCAATGTACTAGCTTCAGTAAGGGGTCCCAAGACAACTACTTGCGGCAGTCGTCCACTAATATCATTAGACACAGAAAAAATACGGCCCCCCTTTGTGACATCCGTTCATGCGCAGGTGACAATTGTAGAAGAGGTTGAGAAGATTCACAAATTTATAACGTCATCACCATTGACCTCGAGAATTGTTTCGCCAGCTAACCTGGCTTTATCAAGGGCTTGATGGTCGATCACAGTGGTCTGAGCTCACTTCCTTTTATATCATGTTATGGTAAACCACCCTGTTCAGTGTGCTCACTAGTGTTGAGCGATGCTGTGGCTATCGAGAGCGATCGTTAGTCGTGTCGGCGACGCTATCGATTAGGTTTTTCGGATTGTGAGCGTCGATTATGAGCGATGACCATTAAAGTATTTGGGAGAGGCAACAACACCTTCATTATTACACCCAAACAAGGCTGGAGAAGCTGAAATTTACATACCACAACAGTTCAAATGGATTCGTGCTACTTTTAGGCAACACACTTAGGTTATAAATAGTCACAGAAAAAAAAGTCACAGACCATTCATATCCTGTCTTGTACACAGCATGACCCTCTAAAACAGATCACCACAAATTGAAAAGTGGCCAGAAGGCAGTATGATTTGAACCATAGATTACTTGATACCTGGACATTGAATATCCTGTCCTGGGCCACAGCATGGAGCCCCAAACCTGCATGACCCCCACATTTATAAAGCTGCCGGCATAAAGGAGTCTTTCATCCTACCTTTCAGTTTCAATGGAACATTACTATACCTGCATGGGCCACAGCATGACCCCAGGGCCGGAGTTACAGGTGGGTGCGGTGAGAGCCCAGACTGGCGTTCCGTCAGCTATTAACACGTGGTTAAACTTGCCCTGATGTCGCTGCAACGAAAACTGTCTGCTGAAGCAGAGTGCGGAAGCGGAAGGGAGAGAACTCCAGCCGTCCTCAGTACACTGTCAAACCTGGTAGCGCTTGCCCCTCCGTATGGAGTGTGGACCAATTGAGCTGCACTTGGAAATACTGGTGCGTTTACGCTCCTGGTTACACCCAGTTGCCCTTTATCTTGGCATTCTTTTTTCTCCTTTTACTAAACGTGCTGGAGGAATGGTCTCTGTACTTTGTTCATTGTCCGTGCTCCATACTCCATGTCCTCTGAATAACCTACATTATGGTCAAGTTTTCCTGTACTCACTTGTTCAATTCAGAGGAATTTTTTTAACAGCTATTTTGTCATGCAGTTTTTTAGTACTTTAATTCTTGAAAAACCACATTTTTAAAATAGGATGGAATACCACCATGTCTTTGTTTCTCCTCTTTTTCATTGTATTAATGGGTTTGTCTCAATACAGGGATGATAGCTATGTTAAAGATCTTGCAAAGACAAGTCATTTTGCAATATGTGTCCAATAACAGAGTCATATCCCTTTCTGTTTTGACGCACCATCACCCTTGATGCACTCTTGACAATTGTGAAGAAAAAATGTCTGTAAGAAACAACATTTTTTAGAATAGGACCTGTAGTATAGCTGCATGTCACAGCCAAATGCCACCAAAAAAATTCTAAGCATGAACCTGAGCCATTTGGACAATTGTTGAAGATAACTAATGTCTGTTAGGAAATAACCATTTTTTGTATTAGGACTGTTAGTATAGCTGCTTGTCACAGCAATTGCCCCCAAAATTCAGCAGACCCTTGAGCCACTTTGGACAATTGTGTGAAGAAACAGGATGTCTGTTAGAAACAAACATTTTTAGAGAATAGGACCTGTTAGTATAGCTGCATGTCACTGGCAAATGCCCCCTCTAAAAAATTCAAGCATGACCCTTGAGCCTACCATTGGACAATTGTGTATGATCAAAGGTCTGTTAGAAACAACATCATTTTTTAGAATAGGACCGGTAGTCATAGCGGAATGTCACAGCAATAAAATGACCCCAAAAATTCAAAGCATGACCCTTGAGCCACATTTGGACTAATTGTGAAGAACAAGATGTCTGTTAGAAACAACATTTTTTAGAATTGGACCTGGTAGTCTTGCTGCATTGTCACAGGCCAAAAATGCCCCAAAATTCTAGCATGCCCTTGAGCCACTTTGGACAATTGTGATGAACAAAATGTCTGTTTGAAACAACTTTTTTAGAATGGACCTCTAGTATAGCTGCTTGTCACAGCAAAATGCCCAAAATTCAAAGCATGACCCATGAGGCCCACTTTTGACAATTTGAAGAACAAATGTCTGTTAGAAACAACATTTTTTTTAATAGGAACTTGTAGGTATTGCTGCATTTCAATGCAGCAATGACCACAAAAAATTATAAAAATGACTTCAGCACTGTTAAAAATTGTGAGGGAGAAATGCCACTTAGAAGCCACATTTTCTGTTCCAAAGGACTATGGATTATTGCTGTATCTCACAGCAAACTTTGACCCCAAAAAATTATAATATGACTTCTCAGCCCACTATTAAAAAATTGTGAGGGAGATATGCAATTAGAAGCATCATTTCGGTTCCAAAGGTCCAGATAAACATGACCTCAAAACTATTGACAATGCGAAAAACTGCTTAATATAAAGTGAGTTAAATGGAATACGGTGTTGTCATGAAACCTGCGTTCTTTTACAGTCTCCTCACAGGCAATACAGCATTGAACTCCACGTTGGAAAAGAGATTATAAAATTGCAGTAAGAAATGATCATTTTAAAAAAAGTTTTGCAAGAGGGACCAGCTCTGTTTGAAAAGGAATGGGAAGTAGACCAGGCAACAAACATCGGTGTCATCGGCAATTGGCGGCCCACAAACATCATCAGAGATCCATGGGCCTGATTCATTCTTGATGAAAGTTTACAAACGATCCCATTATCTGTGGAAAGAAAAAAAAAAAAAAAAAAAAAGAAAAAAACAAAAAAAAAAAACAAAAAAAAATAAAAATAAAAAAACAAATAAAAAAAAGAAAAAACGGATGGTTTGTCTGTATGACTCCTCCAGCTGTGCTGAAGGTCCGCTCAGATATGACGCTGGCTGCTGGGCAGGACAACACCTCTATGGCGTGACGAGCCAGCTCGGGCCATTCGTCCATTTTGGATACCCAGAAGTCTATTGGGTCCGGAACACATGCAAAAACATCGGTGTTGAGACGCAGATAGTCGTGCACCATGATCTTAAGCTGATCTCTGTGTGTTGGATGTGTGCCCTGCATTGCATGCGTTGGTGAGGTGGTAAACAAAGATTGCCAGAGGTCACCCATTAGGCTTCTGCCACCTTGCCTGCTGCTGCCGCTACGCCTACTTGGCACTCTACTGCTGTCACGTCGCTGATGTTGTTCCACCGTGACATTTGGGGAACGTGAAGCAGACGCAACAGATGTCTCCAGTTGATCAATCAGCAAGGTCTCCATTTCCTGCATTTTACTCTCTATTTGGGTGGGTGGAAGGAAAGTGCTGATTTTGTTTTGTACCGGGGATCCAGGAGGGTGGCCACCCAGTAACTGTTGTTCATTTTGATGGCCTTAATGCGAGGATCATGTTGGAGGAAATGGAGCATCCAAGCACTCATGTGAGAGATGGAGCCTTGATTTCCCAAGCCTCTGGGTCGAGGGGCACTAGCAAACTGATCTTCCTCATCTTCCTCCTCCGCCTCAAATTCGCGCCAACCTCTTTCCAAGGCAGGGACGTCGGTAACATCGGTGTCTAGGAATACCTCCTCCTCCTCCTCCTCCTCCGCTGCCTCCGGCACAGCTTCAACACAGCCCTGACTTGCCTGAGATGATGCACCCTGAGAGCTGATGCGCCACCTTGCACTAGCTCTGGACCCCGAACCACTGCCTAATGAAGACCGATGAAATTGTGAAACTGTCGGGCCTTGTGGATTTGACGGAGAGAAAGGCTCCGTGTCCGCATCTGTGTCCGTCTCCTCCCCCGTCGCTGGCGGGACCTGTTGTTTCAGAGTGTCCAACGATCGTTCCAAAACAAAGATCCCCAAAGTCACTGAAAAAGGCATGTCCCGCATGACCATTTTGGTGGCTTCTTCAAAATGGCAAGGTGGTGCGAGCTCTTTCACCTGCCCCCACTTCGGTGGTTAACACCCCGAGGTCGTACCGTGCTTGTCAGGCCTGTGTCACTTCGTATGGAAAGGGGCTTTGGCTGCTGCCAAAATCGCGGAGCTTTTTGGGGGGGGGTGGTTCCAGGTTTGCACTAAACAATGGAGGTTGACGGGGAGCCGAGTGAGCTGCAACGCAGCCAGGGGGGACGAAGCAGGGTGGAACGGGGAAGTGCGAACTCGACTCGACCCTTCTTCGCAGGCAGTCAGACCCGGGTAGCTTTTTAAAAATTTTGGGAAAAAGGGTTCTTGACATGTGCCAGGCAAAGGGATGTGCTAGCTCCCGATTTAAAAGGCGGCCAGCAGTTTTCGCCCGTTTCGCAACCCCCTTCCTGGACAAGGTTCTTGCACCCAGCCAGCGTGGTTGTTGCTTAGACCCGTCCACGCTCCGGACCTGTGTGTGGACTTTTCTCCAAGGCGTTTAATTTTAAACCCGGGCCCCTGGGTTCTGGGACGTGATGCCCCCGGGCCCCTTGGGGGGAAAGAGCCGAAACCTCCTGGGGTTTTAAAGAGGTGCGCCGAGCCGAGACCCACCGTCACCCCAGAGACACCACCCGTCACCCATGAGCTGTCACAGAGATATAGGGCCCTTGGCCGTGCTTACTGCCCATGTGTCGGTGGTGGATGGACTTTTCGGCAAGTGCAGAAACGCCTTGAAATTTTAGATGACACGTGGCGGGCCCAGGGCAGGACGGTTTTTCGGGCAAAGAAATCCCTGCTGGTTTTGGGTATTGGGGGAAAGCGAGGGCCATGAGTGGCGGAACCATCTGTGTCACCCGACGGAAAAAAGGGAAAAATTTCCCAAAGGCCAAAAGCTGGGGATGCCCACATTCAGGTTTTGGCTTTGGGATGGTTTGGGTTAAAATGTTTCTTTGCTCCCCAAACTGGAAAACAGAAGGCTGGTGCTAGCTGGCGCTGTACGGGTGCAGGTCGTCAATGGCGGGAAAGGGGAAGGGGGGGGATGGGTCTCTGGGGGTGTGGTGGTCTGGGCGAGGTGGAGGTGAAGGGAGGTGATCCCTGATCATGACTCTAGAGACAGGGCAGCTGAGGAAGTTGGTGGTGGCGGAAGGGGGGGGGCGGAGACAGGGGGTGTGACAGTGGGTTTGGGGCCCGGGTCGGTTGGCCCTTTTTTTGGGCCCAAATGTTCCCTCCATTTCAATCATGCTTTGCTGCATGTGATAGACATGTTGGTGGTGGTTAACCACTTAAGGTTCTTTTCCTTACTTTTGCGTTTAGGGAAAAAGGGGGATATGACTCGCGGGTGAATCAGGGCTTTTTCAAAGAAGGCCCAGGGTTGAGGGTCCTGGACCTTTTTTAGGCGATAAACGAGGAGGGGGTTTGCGCTGACCGGGCTGGGGAATCATATAGCGGACTTCTGCGACCGCCCCCCCCTTTTTTTTGGGGGACCCGTATTTACCTCCCCATCTCTTCCTCTCGTACTGATGAACGCTCGCAAGAAATTTGCGGAAAAGACCAGGGTGGACCGCATGTCGTCTCTCATCATCATCAACCGGTGATTTGGGCGTCCTGACTTTTTGCATCCCGAAACTGCGGGTACAAGCAAGGGGCACTGCAAGGCTTGCCGACCGCCCCGGGGTTTTTGCGTTTACCGGGTTCCTTACCTCCCTTTATGGCATCAGTAACTGGGCGGCAGGCAGAGAAAACTCCTTTTGGCCTCTTTTTTTAAACTGCCTTCTGACCCCCAAACCCCATTTTGTCTCAAAGAGGGCTTCAGAAATGGATTATCCCAGTGGTGGGTACAAGGGTTTACATTTGGGTGCTTCATGTTGGGCAGATGTGTGGTGCTGATGGACATTTTTTGGCCCTAGCGGGGGACGAGGAGGTAAATGCTAGATGCAGGGTTTCATTAACATGAAGGACAGATTGGCGACGTGTTCGTTACTTAGATTCACAGGGCCCTGACCCAGCGTGAAGGCTGCGGTCCTGCAAATGACGATGCGGCATGCGTGTTGTCGCCAGCACTGGAAGGAAAACACCCTTTTCTCGTACCTTCTCCATGTGCTACCCCCCCCCTTTGCTCGCTTTCCCCCGCATTTGTCCATGTTTGAAATTAAAAATTTGGAAGGTTGAATATTTTGGGGAAAATCTTTATTAAAAGACGCAAATCCAAATATTTCAAATCCCCCTTAAACAAAACAAAAATTTTGGATTAAATTTAACTGAAAGGTGTCTATCAACAAAACTGGCTGGGCAAAAGTCCCAAAAAACACGTATCTGTTTTGTTTTGTATAATAAACGGGATTTTTTGCAACCTTTCAATTTTACCTGTGGTGAATTTGATTGCTGTTTAGATTTCGTAGATGCTGGTAATGAACAGTGCTGGGTGCGCAAAGTCAAAAAACACGTAAGTTATGTTTTATTAAAAACGGGGATTTTTGCCCTTTCAAAAATTTACTGTGGTGTTTAGAATTGCGTTTTTAAATTTAGTAGAGCTGCGTAATGAACATGTGGGGGCGCAAAGTAAAAAAAAACCCTAATGTTATGTTTTGATATAATAAACGGTATTTTTTGCACCTTTCAATTCAACTTGTGGTAAATATAGAATGCTGTTTTAAGATTTACGTAGATGCTGAGTCAATGAACAGTGCTGGGTGCGCCAAAAGTCATAAAAACACGTAACTTATGTTTGATATAATAAACTGTATTTTTTGCACCTTTCAATTCACCTGTGGTGATATAGAATTGGCCAGTTTAAGATTTACGTAGATGCTGGTCAGATTGAACAGTGCGAGTGCTGGGTGCGCAAAAGTCAAAAACCACGGAAACTGTGATGTTTTGTACGATTCACCGGTCATTTTTGGCCAACAAACAACCTGAGCTGACTACAGATTGCTGGTTATGTATATATAAGTGCCAAGGTGGGATATATCAAACAGTCACATGTTTGTAATGGGTAAAAGTAGAAACACTAATCTGAAATGTAATACTGTTCTAATAAATAGTGGAGTTTTGCAGCTAACAAGAGACCTCTGCAGTTACTAGAAATGATGTTTATCCAATATAAGTTCAGGCTGCCCATATCCAGGAAATATTTCAATAGCAACTGTTAATGAATAAAGATACATTCCACTACAATGTCTACATAAGTCTTGTGTGAACTTTATCCAGTGATCTTTATAGCTAGAGCTTGTCTGTGATCGCCCGGCGGGGGGCCCCCCCCCCCGCTCCCACCGCCGAGGTGAATTTACAGCGTAGATGCTGCCTTTAAAAATTCTATAGACTAACTACATAAAATGTTCAAATCTCTAATCTAACTAAATTGGAAGGATACAGCTAATAGTAGAGGTTTCTCTGTGCAGAAATAGACTTAATTTCGCTGAGGGGGCTGTTTGGCCACAGGCACGAGCGAAGGTACTATCCCTATGAGACGCCCTGAGATGAGAACTAAGGTATGTTCACACGGTCTTAACTGCGGACGTTAATTACGGGGGCCGGAGAGCGGGGGAATGAGCGGGGGGGCGGCACTTCGCCGGCCATAGACTTGTATTACCAGCGGCGCGTTTACGCCGCTGGGTAATTCACATGTCACTTATCTCCCGCCCGGCGGATTCGCGAGCAGGGAGAGGAGACGTAATCCATAGTATCTCTATGAGATCTGTGGATTACCGTAATGGATATGGGACCGTTTTCAGCCCGTAATCTTGCGCACTTCGCGGCGAGCGTATTACGGACGAAAAATGACGGGCCCATTTTAAGCCGTTTTCGTGGAACATAGCCTAGACTGAAATCAGGAAACGCTGTTCTATGTAAAACGAGGTCATTGTGATTTTTCCAGCAATCGCAAACCATACACCATCCAGTTCATGAACGGCGCAACACATCTCACCCTGCTCTATTCTGTAATCTCATTTGTGCGCCAAAATTAGAGGGGAAGCGCCGAAAAAAAGGCGCGATCTTAACAGATGATGCACGATTTTAACCTTAATTTATCGCATGATCTGGAAATTTCGATCACCATAAAACCTTGCGATTTCACTTTGTCGATAAAAATCGCTCAACACTAATTACACCATTCCTCAATCTCATCCTTGTTTGTACTAACCTACTCTCCTCCCGTACCCCCTCCCCCTTTGCTACTTCTTCTATGTACCTTCCCCAGTTAACCTCAGTAATAACCTTATTTAACGACCTATGGGTGTAAAACTCAATCTAGCAGATTGTAAAGTCCCATAGCATAATAGAAAAGAAAACAGAAACATATCTGTCCAGAGTGTCGTCAGTCTCCTCCCTGTTCCTCCCTGCGAGGTCCAATTCTTCGGCCCTTGGTTAACTCTTTCTTGGTGGTTTGGGTGACCCGGGTTGTCTGGAATCTATGTCTGAGTTCAGTCCTCCACTCATGTGTGCCGTGTCTCCATTGTCGTCCTGGTCTACAACATTGGGGTCTTTCCTCCCTGGAGATTTTCTGGGGTTGAACATATCCGCTAACACTTTTTCAGCTTCTTCAGGAGTATTGCAGATGATTGATTTACCATTGTCCTGCAGGATTTTTAGAACTGCCGGGTATTGTAGCATAAATTTCACACGTTTTTTAACCAGAGCTGAGCAGATTTCTGAAAAGGATCTTCTCTTTTTAGATACTTCAACTGAGTAGTCTGCAAATAGCAGCAGCTTCTTTCCTGCATGTTGCACCTGACTGCCGTTTTTTCTATATGCCTGCATCAAAGACGTTTTTTCCGCAAAGTCCAGGTATCTAACAATCACAGGTCTCGGCCTTTCTGGACCGTTATCTTTTGCTTCACTTCTTGGGGGTCCAATTCTGTGCGCCCTCTCGACCTTTAACTGCTTGTCTATGCCCAGTAGCGTTGGTATGGTCACTGCACAGAGATTAGATAGCTCAGAGGGTTTCACAGTTTCTGGTACCCCTATTATTCGCAGATTATTCCGCCTTGAGCGGTTTTCTAAGTCCTCTACTTTGGCCTCCAACAAGGAGGTTTTCTTCATTAATTTATGCATTGCGTTTCTGGATCCCAGTATCTCGTCTTCCACACAACTGACTCTCTGCTCAAATTCTTGTAGTTGTGCTGCCTGGGAGGACACTTCTGCCTGCAGTGCAGAGAGCGTTGCTGCTACTGATGCTGTCACTGAGCTAGTCACTGTTGCTTCCAGTGCTGCTGTGATCCCTGGGGCAATTAAACTAGCCACCTTAGCTGCTAGAGCGTCGCAGTCCACCGCCAGACCCGGGGTTACCTCTTCACAGTATGCCCCTGATTCCTCCTCCTGTGTGTCCAGGGCCGTCTGCTGTATAACCCTGCCGCTCCTCGTGGCGCGCAGGGTGTCGGGCGCCATCTTGGTCGCCATGCTGTTGCCGTCCCCGAGGAAGGAGCTTGATCTGACAGCTCCCCGCGGGTGTGAAAATGCCCGTTCTGTAAGCCGGAGCGGGCCTGGATGTGTTGGCGCTTACTTGCGGCGGTTCTCGCTGCCGTCTGTTGAGCGGGGAGCCGGTGTCAGGGAGCTTGGGTCCGGAGCTGCGCTCCTCACTGCCTCGGCATACACGCGCCGGAACCGGAATATGTGCTCTTTCTTTGAAGATGGAGTATCCTGCAAGTCCAAGATTGATGATTGATTTTAGATTCCTTGTTTGTGCATAGAGGCTGCAAGGATAATGTGTTTTATTGTGATGAGTTTGTAGCTCTCTATAGACAGTCTCTTTATAAGCAAGGCTGTGCTGCCAAGTGGCTTATTTGACAATGTGCCACAAACTAAGGGGTTAACCTGCTGAAGTGCTAGCAAGTGATCCCTGCCAGTTTTGGCTTCTTGTCTGTTTGTTCAGTAGACAGATAAGAAAGATATCCTGGGATCACAGCCTGGAGCTGGGAGTACTTCTGTAGTAAATCAGGTCAGTTGCTGCAGTCCTGTTCAGAGCACATGGGCCTGCTCCCCCTCCCTGTCTGTTATCAGTGTTTATGGCTACAGAGCAGTCACTGCGAAAGATCCTGCCGGGAGTTAATGATCCACCCTGCTCCCCCGCGACGTTGAAACAACTCGTTCGGAGCACCGGAGCGAGCCTGCTGTCCCTGGCACTTAAAAGTGCCGATTGTAAAGTCTTACTGTGCGGGGGAGAGGTGTTTACGGAGGAATGGGGTCGGAGCTCTTCACCTCAGCGTCTGCTCATACACGCGCAGGAACCGGAAGTCCAGATCCGTTGGTTCTTTTGAAAAGAGGGACTCTGTCAAAGAAACCAATCCTTCACCGAGAAGTGAAAAATCTTCATCCTGGCTTTTAAGAGCATAATTAATTTGTTATGGGTCGACCATTTAATGTTGACATCATTGTGAGTCGAAACAGATTCTCAAAAATAAGGGTTTATCCGAGAGGTTATAAATACACTGCAAAAAAAGTAAAAGTCAGCCAGATACCCTACATGCAAAAAGTTAGGGATATTTCACTTTTGGTTAAAATTTCAGGATGAACATAAGTTGTTTAAAAAAAAATTAAATTAACTAAATGTGACCATCTCTTAACTTTAGATGCACATTTCCAACTGTTCAGTGTTTCACAATTTGCTGATCTATAACACGGAGCTTAATGGCAAAAGTCACAACAGGTGTTTAAATCCCAATTCAAATCGATCTCCTATATTTATTGGGCGATTCAGTGATCAGTCATCCTCATCATGCAGTTCACATTTTGATATCATGAGACCAAGACAACACCTTACAGTTGATCAACAGTATCTTGCCATTGTGAGGTTTCAAGAAGGATGCTCTTGGAGAGAAGTTACCACTAAGCTTACAGTGTCAGTGTGTCGTCAGCAGGTAAAGAGGTGGATGTCCTTTGTCTACATCACACATTGATGACCACTTCATTGTAAACGATGCTCTGCAGAACTCCAGGCATGTCTAAGGGGAGGTGAGAGGAAACCAAATGTCATGGGACAATTTGTAACCGTTTACATCAGCGTGGTCTGCGGCTGGGACTTCGCTAACATAAAAAATAACTTGTACTTGCCTCTCCTGCTGCCGCTGTTTCAGAGCTCCGGGGTTCTCCACTAGTCCCTTTACTAGTGTGGTCATATTCCTTGTTCAGGTGACTGAGACGATCACTGGGCTAGTTGGGCATGTGCCGTATATGTAAGTAGTGACTGCCGAGCCCTGTAGTTGGCTGAGTAATTTCATGCTACAGGGATAGTATAGGACATCAAACCTCTAAGGCTAGGTCTACAAAAAAACTTGTCAAAAAACTTAGAACTTTTTTTTTTGTTCAAATCAGCTGGGTTTCCAATGAGTTTTATTTTGGGTGGTTTCAGGTTTTTTTCTTGAGGTTTTTGCCACAATTTTTAATGTATGCAAAATTCATATACCTTGTTTAAACACCTTTTTCAGCACAACCATCAAAAAAAGCGCCAAAAAACATCCATCGGTTTACAGACTCCAAGCGTAAATTTTCTGCCCTACTCTGGCGTTTTTGCAACACGTTTCAAAAAACGACCGGGAGCAGAAATGAGCTGAAAAAAAATGTTCTGTGGAGACTATAGAATGTTTAAGGTCTATGGGATCTGTTTTCAGTAGTTTTTTTTCCCCCAGCGGTTTCAGAAAACAAACGCTGAAAAAAAGACTGAAAACGTGCAGTGGAGACATAGCCTTACGGTGCTGAAATTGTGGCGGCAGAGAAGGTGAATGAAGGTTATTTTATTTATTTACTTATATTTTGAATGTAGTCACAGCCAATATGGGGTTTACCAAAAATCTCTGAAAACCCCTTTACTGTGCAATGTAATATTTTCATATTATACATGTTTATGGATGTGATTCTCTTGTTACTCACTATAGCATGGTACCAAAATGTTGGTTATTTGCTCTGTTCACATGGTAGAATGTTCCGTACTGACAATTTCTATGTTATCTGCAGTTAAAATGTGTTCAGAACTAGTAATGCAGATTTTATATTATATGTGGTAGATTTTAGCATGGATTTGGATGTGACGTAGCCACATTCTATGGGGCTAATCTGTGTTCGGCTTAGCTATGGAGTTTCCATGGGCAAATTGCACAGAATAAGAGACATGTTATTTCACAAATTATCTGCACAGGTTTATTTATTCCTGAAGGATGTCTAACAAGCTACTTGTTGGTAGTACATATAGGGTAAAGGGCCGTTCAGACGGCTTATTGCAGGGACGTATTTCAGCCGTATTGCGTGCCGTACTGCGCTGCAATACGGCTGGAATCCGTCCCAGCCATTACGGTAATCCACAGTTCTCATAGAGAACTGTGGATTCCGTCTCTCCTCCCCGCTCGGCGAATCCGCCGCGGGGGGGGGAGAAAGTGACATGTTCATTATCCCAGCGGGATACGCGCCGTGGATGATAAAAGTCTATGGGGCCGGCGGGCAGCACCCCCACCCCTTATTCAAGCCGTAATTGCGGGCGGAATCCGTCCCGCAATTACGGTTTGAATAAGCCGTGTGAACTAGCCCTAAGTCCACACGGTAAGGGTTCTCAGTCGGTTTTTCGAATTTGAAAACGGACTCAACCCTCCCTGTAGACGTCTACAGAAAATCCACCCGGTAGTCTACACTACACAGTTTTCTACTGGGCTGATTTTCACACCGTCTGCGTTTTGAAAAACTCAGAACATGCATTTTCACACCGTCTGCGTTTTGAAAAACTCAGAACATGCATTTTCACACCGTCTGCGTTTTGAAAAACTCAGAACATGCACAATCTCCTGCCCAGTTTTTGGACGGAAGGTGTGCTATTCAATGGTTAAGCGGGACAGGCGAATCCACAAACTGCAAACAGCTCCTTCCCCAAAACCATTCAAAAGGCTATAAAATACCGCCCGAATTCGTAAACAGAATCCGAACAGCATTTTACACTTGCCGTGTGGCCGTGCTTTTATGCAGTGCCGTGTACTATGCAAGTAAACAAGACTGCATCTTTAGGTACTTGAGGGACAAATCAAAAATGTAAAAGATAATAAAGTGTAAAGAAAAAAACATACATTACCAACTAAAATGTGCTATTTCAAGAAAAAATTTAAATATTTGGTTTTGCCCATCCATAACAACCCGTACTGTAGGGGGGAGTAAGCACAACAGGTCCAGACGCCGATTCTGGGGGCAGATGCCACGACCAGAATCAGCGCCCAAATAGAGTTTAAAGTAATTCACATTGTGCCCTATGTAAATTCAGCACTGGCATTCATCATTGATTTTACACGAGTTAATGTCCACGCCGTCAAAGAATTGACATGTCAATTCTTTGTCACATGTTAAGTGCCGATAATGATAATTTGCCTTGGGCAGTTCGGGTCCTTTCTTCATTGAAATTCTGCGTTGTCATTGTGTGAACCTACCCTAAATGTTAAGCAAATTTTTGTCTCTAAAAAATTAATTCCTGGCCATATGCTGAAAAAGAAGTGGTCATTTTAAACATGCTATCGGATCCACCAGCCTCATGTTTTAGAGCAGATTCATGGTGGTCACTAAATATTCATTTGGCTTAAATTCCCTTTTGTTCATTTGCTTTGCATTTTGTAAATTGATAAAATGAAATATTTAACTCTTATGTTTAAAAGCATTCTTACTTGACAGCATTTTTCCCACACCTGCTTAAAACTTTTGCACTTTTACTGTATGTATATCAATCTGCTCAGTTGATTCTGCTCTAAAATAGACTGCCTGCAAATTGGACTGCATTGTCAATGCAACAGATCCCATTCCAAACTCTCTAAAGGAAACCCCCTTCACTATTCCAAAGACAATTTCCATAAATTATGGGTATGTTGTACATTGTTTTCTTTTTCCACGACTGTGCAGTACCCCTCCTTAGCCTGTATACTTCTTTCATTGTGTGAAGACAGAGATGGATGTCTTTTATGCTACTATATAGAATTCTTGTTACCATCCTGGGGATATATTTTACATTCCCATTCACCCCTTCAGTAATACACTGTATAGGCCGTATCTTTTATTTTGCCGCTCAATGCACCACTAATGGTTTGACTTCAGTTGTAGATTGTTTCCAACCCCTAGCCATTTATTTTGTAATCCATCATCCTTGCAAAGCATGGTGTAAAATCTCAGCCTAAGGGGCCGTTCACACAGCGTTTTTGGATCTGAAAATCGCACCCAAAAACACAGCGGCGATCGGACCCTAAACGTATCCAACACGTACAGTGCCTTGCAAAAGTATTCAGCCCCCTTGCACTTTTCAACCTTTTGCCACATTTCAGGCTTCAAACATAGATATCACATTTTTATTTTATTTTTTGTGAAGAATCAATGAAATGTATTGGATATTTTAAATTTTTGTGAAAAAATAAAAAAACTGATAAGTGAGGCACGCAAAATTATTCGGCCCCTTTACTTTCAGTGCAGCAAACTCACTCCAGAAGTTCAGTGAGGATCTCAGAATGATCCAATGTTGTCCTAAATGACTGATGACGATAAATATAATCCACCTGTGTGTAATCAAGTGTCCATATAAATGCACCTGCTCTGTGATAGTCTCAGGGTTCTGTTTAAAGCACAGAGAGCATCATGAAGACCAAGAAACGCACCAGGCAGGTCCGTGATACTGTTGTGGAAAAGTTTAAAGCTGGAATTGGATACAAAAAGATTTCCCAAACTTTAAACCCCAAGGAGCATTGTGCAAACGATCATATTGAAATGGGAGTATCAGACCTCTGCAAATCTACAAAGACCCGTCCCTCTAAACTTTCATCTCAAACAAGAAGACTGATCAGAAATCTACAGCTGAGGTGGGAGAGTCTGTCCATAGGACAACAATCAGTCGTACACTGCACTAATCTGGCCTTTTTGGAAGAGTGGCAAGAAGAAAGCCATTTCTCAAAGATAGCCATAAAAAGTCTTGTTTAAAGTTTACCACAAGCCACCTGGGAGACACCAAACATGTGGCAGCATCATGGTTTGGGCCTGCTTTTCTTTAGCAGGGACAGGTTAAGATGATTAAAATTGATGGGAAGATGATCCGAGCCATTAACACTCAAACTTGGGACAGGTATGATAGGGTGTGGAGGGAATGGATAATATTTACTGCTTCCCCTGAGTAACACAGCTTTGTGCGAGTCGTTTGGCAACTAGAGACCCGACGCTTGGGATCTATGCATCTCCGCTAGTGTTGGCCCTTTTTTGATGATCTGAGGTGCGCTTTGTGTGGGGTCTCCCCGGGTCGAGTCTGATATATCTTTTGTGATTGGTTAAATTCTCTGTTATGGAAATTATTTGTTTTCCTTATGTTGTTGTTCTGCTATTTGATACTTTATGTTTACTTGCCATTACAAAGTGCTACCCTAGGGTGGTTAAGTTATATTTTAGGACTGGTCAAACCGGTTACATTTATCTTTGATGTTCTTTTATTAAGCTAACAGAGGTACACCTACAGTAGCATGGTAATGTGCTCTTAGTAAGAATATCCTATATATCCGAAGTCCCAGCGGATGTTTGAGTATATGCTGTGCTTGCCTTTGTAATGTTGTTTATGCTATATCTTTTAATAAAGCTGTGTTTAACAAAGAAAAAAAAAATTGATGGGAAGATAGATGAAGCCAAATGCAGGACCATTCTGGAAGAAAACCTGTTGGAGTCTACAAAAGACCCGAGACTGGGACGGAGATTTATCTTCCAACAAGACAATGATCCCAAACATAAAGCAGAATCTACAATGGAAGGTTCAAAAATAAACGTATCCAGGTGTTAGAATGGCCAAGTCACAGTCCAGACCTGAATCCAATCGAGAATCTGTGGAAAGAGCTGAAAACTGCTGTTCACAAACGCTCTCCATCCAACCTCACTGAACTCCAGCTGTTCACATACTGAGCTCCAGCTGTTCACAAACGCTCTCCATCCAACCTCACTGAGCTCCAGCTGTGCGCCAAGGAAGAATGAGCAAGAATTTCAGGTGTCATTAAGGGGTTAAAGCACATGCCTATGGAATCGTGGCCTTAGCAGTTAAGGACCCTAACAAATTATACACGTCTAAGGCAAATGAGATGGCAGCAAGTATGCTATAAGCTGAACTCCTATATGCAGCATCTCACAAAATTGAGTACACCCCTCAAATTTTTGTAAATATTGTATTATATATCTGTCCATGGGGCAACATTGAATATATGACACGTTGATACAGTGCAAAGCTTGTTTAACAGTGTAGTTTTGGTGTGCCCTCAAAATAACACACAGCCATCAATGTTTAAACCGCTGGCAATGAAGTGTGCACACCCCTAAATGGACAAATTATGCCCAATTTGCCATTTTAACTCCATGGTGTCATTGATTTGTGTTAGGGCTGTTCACACGGCGTTTTGGATCCCTTTTTGGATGCTTTTGGGGACCTTTTTTAATGCAAACTGGATGCAAATGCTCCAAAAACGACCCAAAAAACCAACAGCTGACCTTTTTTGGGATGCTTTTTGCATGTTTTTTTTGATCCTTTTTTTTCAATGCTTTTTTTAAATAAACCCTATAAAATAAATTTTTAAATATAATAAAACCTATCAATGACCAAAAAAAAACCCTTTTTTTTTACCTAGTGTCAGTCAGCTGTAACACCCTATGATTTTAGAACCCGCCCTCCCCCTATTTTTTTTTTTTAAATAAACCAATATTTTTCAAACCCCCCCCATGTAAATTAATTAAAATAAAAATCATGTATAAATAAATATTTATAAACTAAATTTTTTAAAAATTTAAAAAATTTAATTTTTAGTATAATATTATATATTATATATTTTTTTTTATTTATGTCATATATATATAAATGTACTTTTATATACATTTATCTTTTATAAATATTATATAATTTAAATTTTTGTATAAAATTTATAAAAAATAATATATATATATATATATATCACTATTATAACATTTATATATATATATTTACATACATTTATAAATAAATATAAGCCAAAATAATTTTAAAATTTTTAATTTAATTTTAAAAATCCAAGCGTTTTGGGCTTTTTTTTGGCATCGAAACGGAAAAACGCCCCAAATGTATGCTGGCTTTTGCATCCCCTTTCGGGGTGCCAAAAGGCACTCCATTATTTCCTATGGGGATTTCTTTGCGTAAAACGCAAAAAGAATTGGGCATGTCAAATTTTAAAAGGGTCCCGAAAAAAACGCATCGCGAAAAGGCCATCGGCAATCACTGTATGAAAACGTGCGCTTTTGCCATTGAAAGCAATGTTAACAAAGACAATTGTCAGATCCCTTTTAGGATCCGTAAAACGGATCCCTAAAACATCACAAAAACGTCGGTTTAACAAGCCCTTAAAGGATCAGGGGTGAATGGGGAGCAGGGTGTTAAAGTTTGGGTTACGCTCTCGCACAAGGGCACTGAAAATTTTTGGAAAAAAACTCTCTAAAAACTGAAAAAAATTGTTGTCTAGGGGGTTTTAAGAAGACTGCCCAAAAGAGCTATAACCCCGGGGGGCCAAACCAGCAGCAAGGGTTAACAAGATATTTCCCCGCAAAACGATTGCCTTGTCAACCAAAGAAGTTGAGTGCGAGTGTTCATCATTATATTCCAGAGATTGCATTTTTAAAATAGACGTATGAATGCTGCCAATATGCTGCTGAGATTAAAAGGTTGGAGGGGTCAGCCTGTTGGTGCTGAGGTCATACACCCCACACTGCATCTAGTTGGTCTGTATGGTTGTCGATGATGATGCACAAGAAAGCCTGTAAACAGTTTGCCGAAGATAGACTAAGGATATGGATTGCTGGAACAAGTCCCAGTGGCTGAGAGACCAAGATGAACTTATTTGGTTCAGAAGGTGTCAAGCGTGTGTTGCAGCAACCAGGGGAGGAGTATAAAGACAAGTGTGGCTTGCCTACAGTCAAGCATGGTGGTAGGAGGGTCATGGTTTGGGACTGCAGGAGTGCTGCTAGCGGTGGAGAGCTACAGTTCATCGAGGGAACCATAAATGTCAACATGTTCTGTAACATACTAAAGCAGAGCATGATCTCCTCCCTTCAGAAACTGGCTCACAGGGTAGTATTCGAACATGATAATGACCCCAAGCACAACTCTAAGACGACCACTGTCTTGCCAAAGAAAATGAGGTTAAAGGTGCTGACAGGTCAAGCATGTCTCCAGAACCAAACCCATCGAAGCATCTATGGGACATCCTCAAATGGAAGGTGGAGGAGCACAAGGTCTCTAATATTAGGTCTGTGATGTCGTCATGGAGGAGTGGAAGAGGATTTCTGTGGCAACCTGTGAAGGTTCAGTGAACTCCATACCCACGATAGTTAAGGCAATGCTGGAAAATAATGGTGGACATACAAAATATTGACACTATGGGCACAATTTGTCCATTTCTACTTAGGGGTGTACTCGTGATGGCTTTGTTTTAAGTTATTTTGAGAGCACACCAATTTTCCAATGTAATACAAACTGAAAACTGACTACTTTACATTAAATCAAAGTGTCATATCTTCAGTGATGAAAAGATATAATACTTACAAAATGAGGTGAGATCCTGCATATAAAATCCTTCTCCAGATTGTAAAAAAAGCTGAATTTTTTGGCCACCCATACATACTCCCAGTCAGTGTGGGATGAAGAGGTAGTGCCCTTCTCTTTAAGGTGGGAATTCTTTGAGTAGAGGGAGTGGAACAGTAAGTTTCTGGCCTACATAGCCAATAGAAATTTTGAACCACCAACACTTCTGTAGTAACATCAGATGGATATAATGTGGTGACCCTCAGTAAGCCAACGCATTTATTTTTATTAGCATCTATAAAGCACATATACTACCAAGTTTGAAATTAGTTTTTCCATAATGCACATAAACATACCCACTCTATTCCAAGAGTCTTATCTATAGTATCCAAAATAATAAATCATCCTAATACTTGGTGTATTCTACCAAGTATATTCAGGCTGCTTATCTCCTGTACCTGCAATCTTTATTTTCTCATCGGTGTATAAAGCACAGTTACCGTATCTAAAGTCAGGAAAATAGCACACCATCTGTTCCTCCTACAGAGCAGATTCCCTCCTTCAAAAGGACATTAAAATACTTACAAATCCTCCTCGCTCAGTTATATTACAACTTTTTTATTCAAACCAAACCTCATTTATGCTGGGTTGAGGTCTACTTCCCTTAATTTAGGATACTTCTTTATGGTTATTCCAACAAACCACAACATAAGTGGACAGGTTATCCTTTTCTTTGATACCATTTTACCAATTGATTGACCTTTCTTGTGGGTTACTATTCACAAAATAGGATTTGTTGTTAGGAGACAAACCTCATCTTTATGTATGCAGTAAATAACCTTAATTGCCTTTTGTATATATTTAGACACCAAGATTGTGCAATAGTGGGATAAATACCCCTAAGCAATCACTACAGATACAAGGAACTTATACTACCTGTCCCTAAAAAGCCTCTGAGCACTTATTTGTAACATACCCAGGTTAGTACCAGTAGCTTACAGCCATGCTGACTGTAGTGCATCCCACAGCTGCTGGAGAGTACATGGGCAAGGATTCATAGAGCCAACCATGACTATCAAGGTGTTCCCACAGATAGTCAAGTCTGTGCAACTAGGGGACCAGGGTAGTACTTGGAAGTTTTGGTCATGCCCTTCCAGCCAATGTCAGACATTTCTGGCCGTGTGTCATGTTGCATTAACTTGCTGGAAGATCCCATCCACCCCAGTAAGGACAAATCAGCATGTATGGGTGTATGTGATCTGAAAGGGTGGATTTATACCCATATCAGTTTAGAGTGGGCCTATTCATACATGTGTAAGGCACAGAATGCCACAAAAATAATCCATAATAATAAAGCTTCCACCACCAGCTTGTTTTCTTCCAGCATTAGTTGCAGGGTGTTTGTTATCTAAAGGTTCTTGCCCAACACGCCAACATCCATCTGTTTGATGAAGTAGAAAAGAAATGACTCATCGAAAAGGCAACCCTTTGCCACTCAGCAGAGGTCAGATACTACTATGAAAACTGAATCCTTTTCTGCTGATGCAACCTTGTTAGCAGAGGTGCAGTGACCATCAGTCTGCTTTGGGCCCCATTCGCTGAACTGATGTTTTAAAAACATGTCAGTAGACCCTGTGCACCTTTGTAGTCGACAATCACCTCTCACAGCGATATCATGTGGTGCTCTGCCATTTCCAATCTACATATTCGCAATGGTGCCATTTTGTCAACTCATTATACAGTTACAACACCGTAAGGCCATGTTCACACAGCTTATTTGGGCGCGGATTGGAGCCGTACTGCGCGCCGTATTTGCCCTGCAGTACGGCTCCAATCCATCTCACAGGGGGAGAAAGTGACATGCACATTATTTACGCCGCGTACGCGCCGTAAATAATGCATTATCTGTGGGGCCAGCGGGCAGCTCCTAACATGTGAACAGTACACAAACTGCATAGTTTCAGAAATACTGCCCTGGCACAAAAGTCAATAATCAT
The DNA here is from genome assembly GCA_025379985.1 of Phyllomedusa bahiana. Lineage (NCBI taxonomy): Eukaryota > Metazoa > Chordata > Amphibia > Anura > Hylidae > Phyllomedusa > Phyllomedusa bahiana. Next base: position 56,174 of record JAODAL010017246.1, on the reverse strand, counting down.
CCCTTTGTGCAACTAAATCGCCCATTTTACCCATGACATTAAGGGTACATTCATACTGCTTAGTTAGCCGCGCACTTCGGCACGTATTTCGCCATGTACTGCGCTTTATACGGGCGAAATGCACGCTGCAATTACGTTAATTCATAGCTCTCAAGAAAGGGGGGGGGGCTAATGGGGAATTGACATGTCAATTGTTAGCGGCGATTACGCGCCTCTGACAATGCAAGTCAATGGGGCCGGCCGGGTGTCAGCGCATGGTTCCAAAACACACGCCGTATTGCGGCGCATACTATACGCACCCCAATATGCCATGTGTACATACCCTAACAAGGGATGTGTGTGTAGACACCCTATCCCACACCTATCCCCAACAAGTCAGCTCAGGACGTGACTTCATTCATGAGCTATCCACTGCCGACATTCGAAGTGTGACTTAAATTAAATATGGGCAAAGAGGCCTGAGTAGAGATGTCAAATGTTAGGTTCTAGCAGTACACCAGCTTTTGTGTTTAGCTTCTGAAGTAGAGGTGACTTTCTCAACCCAGCACTTTTTTTTTAAATTTTTTGACCTTTGATGAGTGAAATATTTATAATTTCTTCATTTAATTGTACTGCTATGTATTCGAGTTCATTATATTGCGTACACTTGTTCGCTTATATCACAATTATTGTCAACTAGCCACACTAGTGGAGGGTTACTGAAGCAGAATTTTATTGATACTGCATAAGAAATATTTACAGATGGATGACCGGTTACTTGCAGAAATATGGTGCTGATTTCCTCAGTGTCTGCAGACATAGGTGACGAGGAAGTCTTGTATTGATCATTTCTTAACTATTTGAATGACGTCTTCATCTTCCATTACATGATCTTTACCGACTTTTTGTGGATTGTGCTTTACAGAAGAACCCCAAACCAATGCACTGTGAGCAGAAGAAATAAAAAAAACACCACACATAACACATCAATAACAGAATGTCTATCATGAACATACCTAAAACAAATGATCGTAAATGATCTTAAATAATGGCATGTTTTTCCAGATCAACTATAGGAAAAAATTATGCAATCATTATCGAAACAAAATTTGCAAGTTTAAATCAAATACCAGCTAAAGTGTTGTCAACTGTATCAGTGAAAAGGATAATGAAACTTTCTTAAAGGAAATATATTGGCATTTTTTTTTTAACTACAGTAATTAAAACAATATACTGATACATATTCTTTTCTTCTTAACCATTTTTCTTCGGATTGTAGTTTTTTAAAATTCTGTTTTTTAAATGATTAGGGGGCAGCCACTTCCCGAGTGTTTTTAAAAACATTTTAAATGTATACAGCTTCGGGGAATGGGGATCTAACGGGAGAACCCCAATAATTATATGGAGAGTTTTTCTGGGATGCTCTGTGCCGCAAAAAAATTACCATGATATCTCCTTTTTTGTTTCCTGGTTATCTAACACTTTTGGTTTTAATTTTTCATTGTAACTTGCTTGCACTAATTATGAACAACTACGAAAATTTTGCCTACAGAACGGGAAGTGTCAGACTTAAAGGGCCCTAGTGGCAAAAGTAAAACAAAAATTTTTTTAAAATTTTAAATGAAGGATTAAAAAAAAAAAAAAGTAATAAAAAACACAACCAAAATTTTTAAAAAGGGTTTAACAAAAAAAACCATAATTAAAGATTTTTTTTCTTTGCACTTTCCCTAAGTGATGTAGCACCTCTAAAGTAATCTGAACAAACATGGCAGGACATATTCTTGGCCCCTTTTCCAAGCCATTTAGGGCGGCTCACATTCTATAATGAAAATAACAAAGGCGACATCCTCAATATGGCGTTCTTTGTTGTGCATTCTAATTTTGTTGACTTACATATCTAAACACATAAAGGGAGGTTCAGCCTACAAAATTATAGTAGACAAACCACCAACTGTAAGGGTGTACCATGCTTAGTTTTAAAAAATTTTTCCAATCCTCTGTTGGCAATAAGAAGGTATAGTTTGGTGCACGCAAAATGCGTTCACATCATTCAAGAGTAACAAAAAGTAACAAAACCCCTTCAAGGAATAAAAAAAAAAAAAAAAAAAAAAAAGATTGTAAATACCAACGAGTACAGTTATGTGATAAAATTATTAAAAAGAACATGAGCTAACAGATGATTTTTCAGAACAAACACACAATACTCACTACTTAAATTCTTTTATAAGGTTTTTGTGGATCTTCGTGCAGAAGTCTTCAACTGTTGTACGAGAGTCAGGAAGCACAACTGGAGAGGTGTAGTCTGGTAACTGCCCCTTTGGTTTGGTGTAGCTAATGCAAAAATAAGGATTATATAGTTACCACTTTAAAGGGTATTAATATACATTACTTCAAAACAACCATACCACAGTATCATGCGTAAATTACATAGTGTAAAATCAGGGAAAAAATCTGTTCCCTATACTATATGCTTGATATCACTTACATTCGAACCAATCGTAAGTAATCCCAGATCTTTTCTAAGAGATCATCAAAGTTCCAGCGATGATGGGCAGAGATGGGAACACAGTGTGGCACTTTGTAAATGACATCTAATTCTTCTAATGAGATCTGGTCAATCTTATTCAATACATAGATGCAGGGGATGTAAACTCTGGAAGAGTTCAGTGAGCAGGGTAGGGAAAAAAAAATACAGGTTAGGACAATAATAGGTTTAGTATTTATAGTGTGAAAGATCATAATCCACTTAAAGAGAAGAAATACCTGTTTCCCTCAACTACATCAATAAGATCATCAGCTGTAGCATCACTGCGCAGGGTGATATCTGCATTGTGAATTTTGTACTCTGCCAGGATACTCTTCACAGTCTCCAAGTCCAACTCACTTTGAGTACACTGAAGGAGGAAGAGCAATAAAATATTAGTGGAAAACAATATCACACAGCATACAAATTATATAGGCTTTACTCTATTCGGTGCTGGTTTTCTCCTTCCCGTTCTGGATTAAAAAAAAAAAAAAAAAAAAAAAGACTTACCCACAAGCTATGTATTGTACCAAACCACCCTCAACAGAGAAGCTATGTATATAAAAGTGACAAAAACTTATAAATAAACAACAGTTCTAATGAACAATTAATCATTAAAGGGGTTATCCGGGAGTTTAAAGATAAAACACTATAAACAGTATTTATATTGAAAAGTAAACATATTCCACTAACTTCATGTGTTTCTTTTTTACTTCCTTATTCCTTTATTAAAAGATCCACTTTTTGCAGTGACACGTCCTGTTTGTGAAAGGGTCAGTAGTTCTCCAGCATCTGTTTCCTATAACTCCCAGACTGCATTGCAATCTAGGACTTTCCAATACAGTTATCACTGCCAGGGTCTATGTGCTGATATTAGTGTGTAATCCAGCTTAGCTCTGTACTTGTTGTCATGTTAATAGCTAGGACTCATGAGTCACTATGTAACCTGTACCGAGCTGCAATCATCACTTTCATGACAACAGTACACAACCCCACAGCTCTGAAAAATGCTGCCTCTTTCCCTTTTGTTATTTGTCCTGCCCGCAGGAAAAAAAGATAAAAAAATGTTTTCCCCCCTTTCCCCTTTTTACTTTGTGTAATTATTCTATTTTCACTTTCAAATACAGATGGAGATGTTTCTTGTAGGTCATGTCCCCTTGGAATGTTCCCGAACTGAGGGTGCAAAAGCACAACCCCCTAAGTGTGATGTAACTTTCAATGAGACCATGTGAACAATGAACGTCACAGGGGATTGAAGGGAGGAGAGGACAGGGCTTTCTGCCTGGTTCTGTACAGAAGTACAAGTAAACAATTCTTAATACAAATTACAAAGTTTAATATAATACAGTTGTGTGCCCTATAACAAATAAAAAGATTTGTGGGGCCCATACAAAATTAAAAGTTTAAGTCCACTTCGTGTGTTGTGCAGAATCTTTGTTTACATTTAGGGGGGGGAATGATTTTAAGCTTATTTCTATTCTGTAAAAAAAGTTAAAAAATAGAATTCTTTGCAGCGCCTATGCGCTGAGAAATAAGAGGAGATAAGGGGCATAAATCGACATTGGGCCTTGGGCACCTTAAAAGTACGTTTTCTTGACCCCCGTTTTTTGGGTAGCGTAAGCAGATTGCACACCCAAAAAATTGCTGTTTTAAAAACCCCCCCCTTTAATTTAAAAGTCGAAGCAGCACCCCTTTTCTTCTTTCCCTTTTAAAAACCGGGCCCCAAATTTACAAAAAGGGTTCCTAAATGTCAAATGTTTTATTTTAAAGCGGGTTTTTCATCGTACGCCCGTGGCGAAAGTTAATGCCCCCTTTTTTTCCTTTTTCTTGAACCCAAAATTTTTTGGTGGTTTGTTGGGTTTGTCGGATCCCAAAAAGCCCCCCAAATTTTCTTTTTCAAGGGAACTTTTTATGCCCAATGGTTTCAAAAAATTTCCAAGACTTTAAGGATTAAATTGAAAAGTGCGTGCCACGGGGGGTTAAAAAAAAAAAAATATTAAAAAAAAAAACCCCAATTGTCATTGAAATTTAAATATGTTAAATTTCGAAAATAGCAATCACCTGAAAGGGCCCTGGCGACCTCAAACCTTTTCCATTTTAGCCCCTCAATGTTTTCCGGGGGGTCAAGCAATGGTAGGAAAAAATTTAAAAAAAAATTAAAAAATTTAAAAAAAAAAAAAAAAAAAAAAAAACCACACATTTGCACACTTTCCCCTTTGTTTTAACCCCCTTAACCCGAAAAACCGCGGGGAAAAGTGGGTTAATGAATAGAACCCTTTTTTTGTTTTTGCCCCCTTTTGCTTTTTAAAAAGTTGTAACTTTTTTTTTTTTCAAGGGACGCGTTAAATGAGGCCTCATTTTTTTTCAAGAAAGTTGTACTTTATGGGGGAATCGTTTAGGGCACTTATAAATAATTGCAGTATTTTTTTTTATTTAGTAAAAAGTTTGTTTTTTTTCATTTTTTTTTTTTACACCATTCACATTTCACACTTAACTTGTTAGATTAATTCTACAGGTTATTACGGTCATGTGGACACCTAATATGTGTAGGTTTTTTTGTGTGTGTAATTTATGCACAATTATTTTTTATTAAATATTTATTTTTAGATTGGCTAAAGACAAAGGTACCCCCAATATCCATGGTCATTAGCATGGCCAAACATCATCTGCAAATGGATAAGGTGGCAATGCTCTGTAGTAAGGAACTACAAACAGACAAACTTTTCCAAATCTGGAGAAAATTTATTGAAAACTTTTTGACAGACACAGAGATACAGGATTTTATGCAGACATTCAGAGACACGACCTGGTATCTTAAGCACCAAATGGGAGGGACCTTAGGTCGGCTACGAATAACATAGTGGTATTTGGGGAGGGGGAACTAGGGATTCGGAGTATCTCAGGTATCTAAGATTGGAAGGGAAGGGGAAAGTGCAGCTATGTAACTAGACTGTCATTTGCTCCACTAGTTGAGTTACAATTTTATGTATTATTTTACTAGAATGTTAAATGAGCCTTTATGTGACTGGTCATATATCTACTATGGAGTGTTATTTGAACATGTGAATTTTGATGGAAAGCTTTGTCACACTCTGGAGATGTCTTTATGTGTTATTTGTTAATGCTTTTTGAAAAATAAAAAATTTTCTTGATATAAAATATTTATTTTTATTTTATTTATTTTTTTATTCCCTTTTTTTTTTTTTTTTTTTAACTTTATTTTTTATTTTTTTACTGCCATTAAGGGAGAAATTTTTTACATTTTTTTTAATACTTAGTAATGTATTAGCATGTTCATATATCCTAATACATTCTAATCTGTGTCACTTTGACACAGGCAGTGATTAGGACAGCACCCAGTGTGTCCTAGTCACTGGCTTCATACACAGACAGCTCTGGGGCCACTCTAGGTCCCCAGGGCTGACTGTGCAGCTGTTCCCCGGGCTCTGTCGGGTCACCGGGTGTTCCGATCACCCGACAGAGCAGGGGAACCCTTTGATTGTGCTGCAGTGCGCGGTCGTTAAGGGAGTTAAGGCAAATAAATTGGCGGATAAACATTAAAATTATATGTATTAAACCCTTACTGACATATGACGTAAACTTACGTTATGTGGGTAAGGAGCGGGCTCGCTCCATACGCAGCCAGTGCCGGCTGTTATTTACAACGGACACCCGGCACTAGCAGCAGGGATCGGAGCAGACTTCCACTCCCTCCTGTTTAATCATGTGGATGACGCAATTGCTGCGCACCATTCCTCCCTTCGATCGGCCCCCATGACAGCTGGGAGCCTAAGAGTATGTTCAGATGGGCTTTAGCCAGCATATAGTGGCCAGCGCATACTTCTAGATTGCTCTGTGCCGGCCCCATTCTCTTTCATTCCCATGTAACTTCTTTCTCCTGGCTTGTACTGTGCGCCGGGAAAAACAGCATGTAATCATAGCTCTCAATGAGAGCTATGAATTACCATGATTTGTGGGTCGTACTTCAAGCGAGATAAATAATGTTACATTTTAATGGATAGGATTTTCCCCATGACGGCTCACAATCATGCCCCATTCGTAAGAGCCCTCTATACCAGTTTGTTGCTCATTTACAAATATTAGTTGTACATGTTTTTGTCTTATGTCATGTATTTAAACCCATTGTACAGTGCACCAGAATTAATGGCAATTTAAAATAAATAGCAATAGTGTGGTGTGGATAGGATGTATTCCTTAGTTACCAGGTGGAAACAAATTTACCTGAATTTTGGCCCCTTTGTATCTTACAACTCCAGGTACAGTTGTCAGGGTAGTGAACTCATAAGCCGCCACTTCAGAATAAACACCAGCTAAGTTACTGAGCAGTGTTGACTTTCCAACAGATGGGAAGCCCACAAATCCTATTCGAGCATCCCCAGTCTTTGCAACATCAAAGCCTACAACAGAGAATTTATGATCAAGCCACAACTTCCAAATGTTCTACATAAATACACAGTTCAATAAATCAAACCAGCACAACTATGTGTACAATTGTAAAAGCTTTTCTATATTTTGACAGTACAATTGAAAATGCTGAACCTGCAAATTGTGTTATTTACCATTTAGGCACAGCCTTTTGAACACAGCTTAAAGGGTGTGTCCACCTCAGGAGGAAAAAAAAAAAAAAAAAAGCATTTCCTGGAGCTCCAGTACAATAAAAAAAATATATAAAAAAAGTATATTCCGCTTCCTCCGGTCCCAGCACCACATCTCTCTGATCTTCCATTTTAATTCTTGAACTTCTCAGTGAGGACACCCTCACCGTGGCTGCAGTAGTCACGTGTCACTAATTGACATAACCGTTCAGAAATGAACAGCTCCAAACGGTAATTTAATTGGATGTACTCCAATCAGCGACTCCAGCGGTGGCATCCTTGCTTGGAAGTTCAGGAATGAAAACAGAAGACTGGGGAGACGTGGGGCTGAAACCCAGGAGTAATCTTACCAGGGCCCCATGAGCTGCCTATATTTTTATGGGGTGAAAAACCCCTTTAAGGCCTCATTCACACAACTGGGTTTCACTTCCCTATTAGATTTCAATACAGACATTATACTAGTATATGTAGTTATAGTATACGCAACCTCTTATATTTTTTTTCATCCATATTGCAGAGGGCATTTTGATGCTTTTAATTGCTCAGTAAGGAGCTCCTGGGATTTCTTCAGTCCCGTGCTTAAAAAGCTGGTCACAATTTTTGCCCCCCTTGCTGAGGGCAGAACAAGCTAGTGTCAGACCTGCTGTTTCCAGCGCTGTGTCCCTTATTCTGTAAGATGCTGTAGTTTTAGAGCGTTTCATGCTCCAATCTGCAGTTTTCAGCCAGAAAAGTCATAAAGTTTTTTTTTTTTCAAACCCCGCCCACCTCAACTGATAAACCTATTACTTTGAATAGGTAGAAACATGTGAATAACTGTCAGTTGGCGGGGCTAGCCTTTGGTGGGCGGGGCTAACACCTGCTCGTTAATAAGATTTGAGCATTAAATACTGTGAAACTGCTGCATCTTTACATAATAAGGGACACAGCGCTGGAAACAGCAGGTCTAACACTAGCTTGTGCTGTCCTCAGCCAGGGGGCATAATCTATGTGACAGGTTCCCTTTAAGTGCTTTAGGAGAATTCTTCTATTTGGTCAAACCTTTCAATACGGTGTATAGAGGTAATACAGCAGTGGCTGCAGTCATGCCCTCTGTGTTTTTTGGTTACTCCAATCCCAATGTAAATGTGGCTGCCCATTAAATTACGATCACAACACTGGCAAACACAACCATTAAATAAAAGACAACCTGAAATGGCACTCTGGTTGCCTTTCCTAATTCTTGATAACCTTAACAATTAAATAAGCCGCAACCTAGAGCCTTGTCTTGTAAACCAATTTGTAATGTGTTACCACAAGAAACAAAGGATCTGGCTCTGGAGAGCAAATGACTGACTCAAAAGCACACCTACCTTCCCCAGGGCCACCACCTCCGCCACCTTTTGGTGTGATGAGTTCACGTCGAAGCTTAGCTAAGCGGGCTTTCAGAAGACCAAGATGATGTGCGGTGGCTTTATTTTTCTGTGTCCGAGCCATCTACAAAACAACATTTTATAAATACATGTGACTGGTACACAAAGACACCATAGGAATCCACCGAACACCACACTGTGCCCAACATAACCGATCTACAAAAATGTAATGGTGCTAGGAGCTGACAAATGCCAATTCCATCTCATTGCAGGTACCCCTACCAAACGGGGTTCCACAACCGCTACTTGTTAGGCTATGTCTGCACTGCACAGCAAAACGATCGTATCTTTGGCGCTTTTCGTTTTGTAAAAGCGCCGAAGATACGATCGTTCCTGCGGCCTCATAGACGGCAATAGGAAAGGCGAGCTGCAGTCTCCACACCTCGTCTTTTCTCCGCTTGTCTTTCGGCAGCGGCGTATTATACAACATGTTGTATAATACGCCGGCGCTTCTCGTTGTTTTTTTTTTTAATTATTGAAATTTTTATTTGAATTTCGTGTATATCAAAATAAGCAAATTAAACAATAGCATAGAAAAGGAAGTATCAAACATGCAATATATCAACAACATAACCAAAAAAAAAAACATGTATAATCTCAAAGAGAGCGCTTGCCATATTAAAAAATACAAATCATTATATAATTGACCTCAACCATCTAATATAACTATGAGAGAGCCGGCTATGTACTGTTCTCTGTAAAGAGAAGAAAGGGTAGGAGACTCTAAATCTGGGTGGGAAGGGGTCACCTATGATCATTTGAAGTATGGGGAGTCAGACTTTCTATTTGGCTTTCCTCTTAGCAGTTAGGTGCGGGGGGATAATTAGACATGTTTCATTATAAAATTGGGAGTTGATCCTATGAATAGCTTCATTAAATGGCACAGGGGTAGAAGATTTCCAATGTCGGGCAATGGTGAAGCGGGAAGCTATGAGCACATGCTGAATTACCATTTGGTGAGTTGGGGGAATCTCGTCCATGGTAAGGTCTAATAAGGCCAGTTCCTGGGTGAGCACAAATGCGGAGCGATATAATTCCCGGATGAGGCCTTCAGTCTGGGACCAAATTAGCTACAGGACAGGACCACCACATATGAGAAAGAGAAACCAGCAGAACCACAGCCTCTAGAGGTACCTGGGAACATATGTGCTGTACAGGTTGGAGTAAGATACCACCTAAAAAGCAGCTTTCTAGACAGTTCTAAGCGATTAACACAGTTAGAGTGTTTGGGGACTGAAGCCGTCGCTCTCCACCGGCGCTTCTCGTTCTCTTGCCGCCTTCCCATACAATACAATTGTATGGCCGACGTCAGGAAAACAAGAAGCAACTGCAGTTTTTGTACAAAGCGTGACAAAAACCGCGGCCACATTCAGGCCATTTTTTGTCCGATGCAGTGTAGACATAGCCTTAGAAGACTTCCTTTGTAGTAAACTTGGCAGCATGGGTTTCATTTTCATGCAGCAACACCACAGGGGAAAATGCGTGTTACACAGTGCCCACCGAAATCAACATGTTGTCCATGTAATACAGGAAAGGACAGGTCCTCATGGACAACAGACGCACTTTGCGTATTATTCAGACACTGCCGATGTTGATATGGAGCCAACAACTGCATGGAAAATTACTCAAGCAGCTTTACCACAACACATGTGCTTTTTATATGCTTCAAATTTGCTTGACATAAAACTTTGGTAATTCACAATAAAACCATGCAAGATTTTTGCATGAAGCAACAACCACACACTGGGGCAGATTTATCAATAGTGTCTTACTTAAACAGTGTAAAGTTAGACTAGACAGTCTTACAATGCGCCACATTTATCATAGGGTTGATAAATCTGGCGAAGGTTAGAACTGTCTAGTCTAAGTTTGTAACATCTTTAAGTTGGCTTACCTTTACGCTAGAATTTGGTCGCAGATTCTGGCGCATTTTTTTTGTTGCATTTAAGCCACACCCATTCACATGACACACCCCTTTCCGAAGACTCACCCCTTTGTCAGACGAGGCGCAGAAGCGCCTGAAACTGTCTAAAACACATAGTAAATGTGGCGAAAAGCTTCTTTTTGGCGCAAATTGAGCCACAATTCTGGCGCAACTGCCTTGATAAATCTGCCCCATGTGTATATACCCCTTGCAGCTACTTTCCACTCTGACCAAGAGATCAGGATCCTAAACAGAGAACATGCTTTCCCATCCTACAGCAACCTCTATTATAGCTTAAGAGACATTTATCAATTCCTTGTAGATTATTTAGATGCAACACATGTGGAAGCACTCAAAGACTTTCATCACTAAACTGATTTTTCTGGTATAATTGCACAATAAATAATTATTCTGACCAAGCATCCCATATTGTCAAACATGAAAGCGGCATGGAGCTACAGCGGGTACAAGCCAGCCAAGTTCACTACCAGTGCAACAGCATTCAATCAGTGTCTGACATGTTAAAAAGAATTATGGCACGCTGAAATACAAGGGTTGGACAAAACACCTTGAACACCAACTACAAATCATACATGTATTATTTAGAAGGGGTAGGATCCCCTTTTGCATTTAATTCAGCTGAAATACATTGATGGAGAGAGAAGGGGAACAGCTCTCCTTATGGAGAGCACCAGTTAAGGTGTGTAGTGTTTTGATTGCCTTTTAGCCCACTACTAAGCATCTGCATATCACAAGGCATTATGGGAAAGGAGCTGGGAAGCTCACTGCGCCCTCTATTGGTTGTAACAAATCCTCAATTTACTTCTGATTCACTGAAACTTTGAGAAGCAAAAAGGAATATTAGTCAAGCCAATATCGCTCATCTACATACGCCCGTTTCGGGGGTTTGCCCCTCATCAGTGTAGAGATGTTCCCCTTCTCTCAGCCACTCATTGCCACCCAGTCAAGCCAGTATCGCTCTGCTCTACACTGATGAGGGGCAAAACCCTGAAACGGCATATGTAGATGAGCGATATTGGCTTGACTAATATTCCTTTTTGCTTCTCAAAGATTCAGTGAATCAGAAGTAAATTGAGGATTTGTTAAAACCAATAGAGGACGCAGTGAGCTTCCCAGGTCCTTTCCCATAATGCCTTGTGATATATTGATGAATAGACAAATATGTATCACAAACATTTGTGTTAATTTTCTTCTACTCTTCAACTAAGGGTATGTTCACACAGTGTATTGCAGCACATACGGTACCCCATTCACTTGCATTATCCCCGGCACATAAACGCCAGGAAGTAGTGACATGTCACTTCTTTCTCCCGGCGCTCAATACATGTCGGAGAAGACGGAGGGTAATCCTAACTTTCTATGAGAGCTATGATTACTGTAGTTACAGGACGCATTTCCGGGCGTATTGCAGCACAATTACGTCGCGAAATACATCCTGAAAGACGCCATGTGAACATAGCTTAAGGCTGAGTTCACACATCAGACTTTTCCCATTGAAAAAAATTCGGCAGTGTAATTGAAGGCAGAAATAAGAGGCAGTATCACTGGTTTCTGGTGAGGGTTGAGGGTATGTTCACAAGGCATGTTGACTCCGTGTTTACATACGCTTTTAGATGCGTGTTTGGATCTGTCTGTCGGGCCCCAAACACGTATCTAATAAATAGCAGTGTGATTTACATTGCTTTTAATAAGAAACACGCATCAGCGTTCAGATGAGTGAAACTGCGTCTTTCGGATCCATCACAAGAAATTACATGTCAATTCTTGGTCTGAAAGACGCAGCAGGAGCCCTATTTAAAATGATAGGGTGTGATCCTGCTGCATCCAAACACGCAGCTGCATGTTGGATGCGTTTAGGATCCAATTGACGCAGCTTTCTGGGATGCGACTCACATCCAAAAACGCCGTGTGAATATACCCTTATACTAAACAGAGGTGGTTTGCACCTCTGATACACAAGCAGGTTAGCCTCATTTCAATAGGGCTGTCCCGAATCACTACTCCTCGAGCAGTGTCCGACAAGAATCCACATGTTCATTTTTTCTTTTTCTGCACCACGGATGCTGCAGTTTACCATGTTGAATTACAGTGTGCGCTGGCCATTGAAGTGAATGGCCGCCAGAATACACAAGGATTTCAACGAGGAATCCAATGCAGATTCTGTCATAAACTCGTTAGAATCTTATCTCATGACTAAAGTAAAATCTATTGACCAACGTATTTAGAAAAAGTCTTCATTCAACTGTCCCTTCATGTTGAAAGCTAATCTTTGAAGTGAGAAAACTCCTTTAAGGCTTCCCAAGGTAGATGCTTAACTTAATTTTCATGCTCCTCGAGCTATAATTCAGTGCACCAAGCACTGTGGGTAAGACCACCGACATCAAGAAATAATGTCTGATCCATGTGCTGGAGTCGGTCTCTTAGATTAGTTCTAGGGTGTTACTTTAAACTTCAAGGATGATTATTGGAGCAAAAGAATACCATCGTATCTTACCCCAAACCATACAGTGACCCTTGCCATGTTTGACTGTTGGTTTTAAATGATCTTTTGTCAGCGTTTTACTACAATTTTGGCTGCTCCTGTACTAAGAAAAAAAACACTTCTGGTCCAAAGTCTGGAGTTTTGTAATTACATATCTACTCCCTTCATGCCCAGAGTGTGTGACCTGGAACATTTTTGGCATCTTTACTCCAGACTACACACACAAACCTATGACCTCCAAGAAACTTTGGTTTTATATTTCTGCGGCTTCTAGGAAAACCATTTGACATCGGATACACCCCAGTCCCCTGCCTATGCGATTATTTCTAGGTAGATTATCCTTCATCTTTCGGATGGACTGAGTAGAAACAGCTCCTCTCAAGGAGAAGAAAGCGAAACAATTAGGGCTAGTTAACACAGCTTATTGCCGACGTAATTGCGGGGACGGATTTCGCCCCGCAATTACGCCGGCTGCTGTGCGGCGGGGGAACGTTCATTATTTACGGCGCGTACGCGCCATAAATAATTGACCTGTCACTTTCTCCCCACTCGGCGTATTCGCCGAGTGGGGAGAGGAGACGGAATCCATAGTTCTCTATGAAAACTGTGGATTACCGTAATGCCTGGGACTGATTTCAGCCGTATTGGAGCGCAAATACGGCTGAAATCAGTCCCAGAATAAGCCGTGTGAACCAGCCCTCTCTCTACATGGTCCACTTTTATGGCTATCCTTCCAACTTACATACAAACTACTGCTTTAGCCACACCACCTGATATCTAGAAAATTAACTAGCAGAAACCCCTTTGATTCCCTGAGAACGAAGACCTGTGTTCGCTCATTTACTGAGGTGCCTGTCTTGCGGGCGTGCCAGGCACTCACTCCGATTGGGAGTATACATATGCAGTATGTCTTGTATGTGTCTTCCCTGTCCCTATTCTCCTACCTTCCCAACAGTTTTTCTCCATTTGCTTTATACTGTTTGTTATGCCTTTCTGTTGGAATGATTCCTTACAGGCTTGCTCATGATACTGTTGAACGTCTGATGTTATCTTTACCTAAACCAGATTAGTTCCGGTCCTTTACCCCTTTAACAGGTAGTAATACCCTATGCCATACTGCTTTTCTCCCCCTTAGAATATGCTGCTGAAGCTAGCTGAGCCTGAGGTTCATGGATGGAACTCCTCAGGTGGGCTTTGTGCATTACTGGGAGCCCCAATTCTTGATGCAGATGTGCACCTAGGGAGACTACCAGACACCTGCTCTCAATATGGCTCTGTATGTAGAAAATGTTGACTATGTACATCAGAAAGTTCCTTTGACTTTTTATACAGGTTATTGCATAAAATTCAAGCCTTTATTATGTAAAACGATCTTTGGTATCTTATGATAACATTTTTGATACATTACTATCAAGCTTTAATGGAACCTCAGCAGGATCCTGTTGTCTCCTTTGTTTGTACACATTTTTTCAAAGCTTAATAAAAACATTTGGTAAAAATAAAATAAAAAAATTAATACCTAGCCACTCACTGCCTTTCCAGTACCAACAGTGCTGGCTGTCTTTCTCCACTTTTCTTTTATCTTCCAGCTGTGCACCCGGCTCATCACCGCTAAAGCAATCATGTGCCATTGCGTTACTGTTTATGAGCCGTTCAATTCCGAGCGGTAACGTCAAGGCAATGGCGTCCGACTGCTGCAACCACCGATTAACTGCAGTGATGAGCCAGCCGCACAGCTCGGAGTAAACAGAAGACCGGATTAGACAGCCAGCAGCGTCAGCACTGGAACAACCATGAGTAGTGAGAAAAGTATAACTGATTTTATCAGTGCAGGAACAGATAAAATTATAATAGAAAAGCTAAGTGGAGAATCCCTTTAGAGCAGTCAACATTGTAGGCTTCATCTGGTGAGCTCCTGACATACACACGAATAGAAATTTGAAAAACAGTGAAACTACACCATATCATGTCAACCATATCAACCTTTTCAGTGCACCCCTGACGGTTTTCACCAATACCAGTGCTCTTAAATTTGTATTCAACTCTACAGTGATACAAGTGGCTGAAGTTTGGTGTTTTATAGCCACAATTCAACACATTGCCCTTCTGTCAAACTCAGACTTTCCGCCACATCTACTTCTGCCTGCAGATGTTTTGCCGCTCTTTGCATACTAAGATGTGATCAAGGAGAAAGCAGACCTCAACACACCCATCAACTCAGGCTGCAGATGCGCACACCAACAATCCATTCCCCTTGGAACTCCATCAGGTCTGACATATCATGCCCATAAAAGAAATAAACTAATTTTTAGAACGGAACAAGTGATAAGGTAAATTAACAACAATACAAGCTATGTGACTGAGGGGGAAAAAGGGTGCTACCTGTGTTGGCAAGTGTGTCAGGAAGCGTTCAGATTGACTATAATTATTTTAGTAATTCTGGCCAACCTCTGTATACTCCCATAGCACACCATGATGTATTTATTGCAGATGGTCTTGCATAAAGGTTCTATGATGTATTGACAAATTAGGATGATCACACGTACCAGCAGTGATTGAAAGCCAGGCTTCTGCTTTAATTGCCAGGACTTGAGACAGGGCTGTGGAGTTGGAGTCTGTAGAAGTGTGCAACTCCAATTCCAGCTTCAAAATGAAATTATTATTAATTAAATGTATAACTTTTTACAGTATTATGTGTCACACCTAACAAAGGGGAATGATTGTTGGCGCACGCTCCGTAGTGAGGTCTGTGACACAAGTTGATGGGTGTTTTGAGCTCTACCATTTACATGAAATGTATACACATATATATATATATATATATATATATATATATATATATATATATACACACACACACATACATTACATACACAAGGTGCTCTATCAATCTGAAAAAGGTCTGATATTACCATTTTACTACGGTAAGGGTCTTAGAATTTTTCAGGAACCATTTATGAAGTTGGAGTTACTAACTCCACAGCACTGGTTAGAGAGACAGAGTGCACTTCTGCAATTTTAAAGGGGTTTTCCAGTTACAATTTCCCACTGCCTCCTATTGCGATCAAATAAACGGTACTTACCTCTACCGTTGCCACCAGCACCCCAGTGTCCCTCTCTGTTCAAACAAAAGTGATGTCTTGCTTATGACCCATATCAGCTAATCACTGGCCTTGCAGGCACATGACCACTAAGGCCAGCTCAGTTACATTATCCATGAATGGGATATCATTGCTAAGCAATTGGCGGGGGACACTGGAGCTTCAGAATAGGTACCAGTTAAATATATATATATAAATATATATATATATATATATATATATATATATATATATATATATATATATATATATATAATGAAGGCAAACCAATGTGCATGGTACCAGATAAAAAGAACACTCCTTCGTACAGCTGCTTCAATGGAAGAAGATAAAATGTTACGGTTCTTAAAATATATTGATAATACAAAACTGCTTGGTCCTTAATGGGGTTGTCTCACTACATTGATTCATCTTACCTCAGTCCTGTTTTCATTTTGAATTCAGGGGTGTGTTTACTGGCTTCCACTAGGCTGCAGTAGAAGCCAGGTCTGTAGCTATAGCAACCAGTGCTGGCAGCCCATACAAGAGGGGACATCTCAGAATAGGTAGGACACTGTTAATGGACACATATTGCAGAGTGACTTGTTTTTGCAAGATCTTTAACATAAAAAGCAATCCTTGTAGTGAGACAACCCCTTTAAATCGCCAAGTAGGCGGGACCTTAAGGGGTTCATTCTGTCCTATGAGCCTATTTAACTCATTATCCAGCCCGGATACATAGAAGTCATGATCCCTAGTAGTAACAGTTATAGGACTGAGATGCCTACACTACAATGCCCATCAGTGATTGCCAAGCCTGGACTCTGCTGCCACCGTCACCCACACTTCTGCAGCCAGCTGTGCAAACACATGTCAGGCCGAGACTACAATCAGAGCTCCCACGACCCCAATAACCCCACAAAGCAGCCCAACCCAATCACCTCGGACTCGATTTCGGCGATCTTTGCCAGTGTCCCGCTCATGGTTGCGCCGGTTTCGCTCAAGCCACAACGAAAAACCGGCAAAGTACAGTCCCGCACCACGACACTGCTGCGCAGGCGCAGTGATAGCGAGCAGACGAACGAGAAGCTGGGCTGTAACGTTGCGGACAGTACGGCCCTTCTATCCGCGCTCTCTATGATCGGCGGCTCTTAGGTCCTCCAGTGTGCGCTGTTATGAAGAAGGAGACGCAGCTTTGTCATTTTATATATAAAATTCTGATAATATTTGGCTTCTAACTAAATTATAACACAGTGTAAAATACTCAGATGGATGACATTACATATACAACCAGGCAGTGCTGGATGCGGGTGCCTGGACCCATTACTGAAGTTGGTTCTTGGGCCCACCAGTGACTCTTTAATACGGGGGAGATGCGCGACAAAAAAACGGTAATCCATAGTTCTCATAGAGAACTATGGATTACGCCTCCTCTCCCCACTCGTACAATACGATCGTATTGTACTCGTGGGGAGATAAGTGACATGTCAAATATTCGCTGCGAATACGCTCCGCGGGTAATGAATGTCAATGAGGCCGACGGGCTGCCACCCCCCTACGCCGCGGGGGTACGTGCGTATTAGTGCGAGCTCCCGAAACACACTATGTACTGCGGCGCATACTGTATGCGCCGCAGTACATCGTGTGAACGTACCCTTTGGTATGTTCACACGGCGCATTTGACGCGTAATTGCACCTCAATACGCTTGAATTACTCCCCACATATACAGTAATTCAGAGTTCTCATTGAAAGCTACGATTACTTGCCATTCTTCCCGGTGTACAATGCGCACCGGGGGGAAGAATTGACATGGGAGGGGAAAGTAAAAGCGACATGTATGTACGGGGCTGTGTGCTTGATGTATGAGCAGGTGTACTTCATAATTTGGCAAATTATAGGGCGCCTGCGGCACTTTGTAATGTGCCTAAGATGTGAGTGCATTCTGGAGGTGTGGCAATACAACCATACAAAGCTACACATTTATGTCTTTAGTTTGACAAATCCAGGCGTGTTACTGCTGGAACAAGTAGACCAATTTAAAAGTGGTTTACCTGAGCCTGAATTATCACTTTAACCCCTTAAGGACCCGGCGTTTTTTTTTTTTGTTGTCACGTTGGTTTTTCCCACCTCAGCGTACCAGATCCATAACTCTTATGTTTGCACCTACAAAGACACATGTGGGCTTTTATTTTGCAGGACAAGATGTACTTTCTAATGGTGTTATTCACTATACTATAGAATATACTGGGAAACCACAAAAAATTCCAAGTGGGACAAATTGTGAAAAAAAACATTTTCGCCATGTTTGCGGGGGTTTTGCTTTTACGGCGTTCAATCTTCGGTCAATACAATGTGTTATCTGTATTCTACAGGTTGATACGCATCCGGCAATACCAAACATGTAGGGTTTCCGTTATGTTTTGATACCGTAAAAAATTTCCAAACTTTCTCTATTTTTGAAATTCGCGCCGCGGCGCCAGTTTGTGTGACCAATAACTTTTTTGTACAAGCACCTATGGACGTCAGTGGGTGCATTTTTTGCGGCCCGAAGTGTACTTTTTATCGCTAGCAGTTTGGAATCCATGGGACTTTTTTGATCACTTTTATTCCATTTTTTAAGTGACGTAAAATGACCAAAAAACGCAATTTTGCCGTTTGGAATTTTTTTTCTTCTACGGTGTTCAGCTTATGGGATAAATGATGTTATATTTTTATAGATTGGACTTTTTCGGACGTGGCGATACCAAATATGTGTAACTTTTTTATTATTTTATTGTTTTAATTTGTAAAATGGGGAAAGGGGGGGGTGATTTGAACTTTTAATACTTTTTTTTTTGTACTGTAAAACTTCATTTTTTTATTTTTTTTTACTTTAACATTGAGGCCACCTATTGTGCTTGACCACTAGGTGGCGCGATTGTCAATACAATCTAATGCATTGCATAGGCAATGCATTAGACTGTACCAAGATGGCGGTTTCCCCACTTCCTGTCTGCGGATGGAAGTGGGACAAACCAGGACATGGAAGTGACAGGAGCCTTCCTAAGGCTCCCCGCTGCCATTTCCGGGGTAGCTGCAGCGGTGCCGATCACCCTCAAAATCGGTGCGGGGCACCTATCTTAATTCATTCAGATGCCGCGGCCATCTTTGCCGTGGCATCTGAAGGGTTAAACAGCACGGGTCCAAACAGCCGCTAACCCCCGGCGTCTGTGCGGGGGGGGGGGGGGGGCGTGGAGTGATCCCCCCTGCATAGCCCCTTATGGACCCTGGGACGTACTCATACGTCCAGGATCCTTAAGGGGTTAAAGCTATAAAGCGCTAAATCTATGACCCGCAGTAGACCAGGTTCATAGATTCAGGCACATTCTACGCTACTAATGCACGCAATGAAATTGGCCCCTGGGCACCAAAAATCATACATGTTATCCTAAATGTCTATGAGAGCCGATACAGAGAGTTTTAGAAATACGCACTGGCCAGCACATACACCTGGCGTATTGCGGAGCATACAGTATGTGCCTCAATACGGAGTGTGAACATACCCTTAAGGCCCACTAATAGAGCTGATTCTTGGGGCCCACCAGGGAGTTGATTTTTGGGGCCCACCAGTGGAGTTGATTCTTGAAGACCACCAGTGGAGTTGATTTTTGGGGCCTACCAGTGGAGTTGATTCTTGGGGCCCACCAGTGGAAATGATTCTCGGGGCCCACCAATGGAGTTGATTCTTGACGCCCACCAGTGGAGTTGATTCTTGGGGATCACCAGTGGAGTTGATTCACTTTACAGCTGTTATACTTGACTGCACATACTGCACTTGCCTTTCTCCATGAAAGTAGCCCCAAAATTGCCATACCCATGTTCTACCATGCCCAGGGGCAACCAGGGATTTCCCCTGCTCCTTTTTGAACCTGTACAAGTCTGCAACCAGTGTTTGGAACTGCACACAGCTGTAATAGAAGGGGGTCACCATCTGGAAGATATCTGTTTTGGATTCCCTTTTGAGGAGAAATAGATTTTTTGGTGCCCTTTGAATACATTCTTGGGTACCCTTTTGAGGGAGGAATACATTTTGGTGCACTTTGGGGAAGAAACACATTTTTTATGTCCACTGGGGAGGAACACATTTTTTGATGTCCTTTGGGCAAGGAATACATTCTTGGGTACCCTCTAAAGGGAAGAATACATTTTTGGTGTCTCTATAAGGGAAGAATACATTCTTGGTGCCCTTTGAGAGAGCAAAACATTTTAAGTTACCCTTAGAGGAAGGAATACATTTTTGGCGCACTCTGGGCAGGGAACACTTTTGGGTGCCTTTAGAGGGAGGAATACATTTTTGGATGCACTTTGAGGGAGAAATACATTTTTGGGTGCATTTTGAGGGAGGAATAGATTTTCAGGTTCTGTGGGAGAATATACTTCTTGGGTTAATTGAAATAGTCTTTGTGGAAATGTTTTGAGATATTTCTTGGTACAAAGTAGAAGGTATCAATTTATTGGTTATGGTATCTAGAATATATCTGGGGGAAGGGTGGGTTGTGCACCACCTGGATAACTTCACTTATAATTGGTAGTATCAATGAACGTGCGTACCACCACCTTTCACCTGTTTCACCGGAGATCCTGAACTCCTTTTCACAGTATTCAAATCACATTCAGGTGAGTATAAACTGTAAAACGTATTTATTAACTTTTTTCCATCACATACTGCTATTTCTGCAGATATATTCATTGGTACTTGCGTTTATGTAGCACACATAGTCCATGGTAGTGGGTACAACTGCGGGCGTCCAAACATATTATGCAGCCGCATAGCATGGCTCCGCCATCTTTGATAGCATACCGCTGACAGGCGGGTCCAGCGCAATCGCACGACGTTTCGGGAGAACCCTCCCCCTTTCTCAAGCGCCAAGAAAGGGAGAGGGTTCTCCCGAAACGTCGCGCGATTGCGCTGGACCCGCCTGTCAGCGGTATGCTATCAAAGATGGTGGAGCCATGCTATGCGGCTGCATAATATGTTTGGACACCCGCAGTTGTACCCACTACCATGGACTATGTGTGCTACATAAACGCAAGTACCAATGAATATATCTGCAGAAATAGCAGTATGTGATGGAAAAAAGTTAATAAATAAGTTTTACAGTTTATACTCACCTGAATGTGATTTGAACACCACCTGGATAAGTCAGTCTAGTTGGACTGATAAACTACATCTAATAGATTGAGCAGAAGTTACCGATTGACCATTGTTATGAACATAGAATTGGATCCAGCGCTTCATAATTAATCTCTTACCACCGCAGCCAGTTTTGACCTTTCTGACAAAGCCCTATTTATGAAATCTGACATGTCATTTTATGTGAGAATAACTTTTTCACACTTTTACCTAGCCATATGATTTAGAGAATGTTTTCTCATGACACATTGTGCTTTAAGTTAGTAAGAAATTTTGGTCCACATAATGTTTGTTTATTTGTGAAAAATATTGTGAAAATGTTGGAAAGTTTGCAATAAAAAAAAATGTAAGTAAAAAAAATTCTGTGTGTAAGAAACAGTTATTCCACACAAAATAGTTTATAACTAGCATCTACCATATGTCAACTGTAGGTTGGCATAATTTTTTAAATGTCTTTTTATTTTTTTCTACGACATTAGGGGGCTTAGAAATTTAGTAATTTTTCACATTTTCAAGAAAATATGCAACATAGATTTTTTTAGGAACCAGTAGAGTTCTGATGTGGCTTTGAGGGGCTTGTATGTTATATATGCCCTTAAAGTATTCAAAACAACATTTAGGAAGTTTGTTAACCTATTAGGTGTTTCACAGAAACTAAAGCAAAGTAGAAGGGAAATTTCAAAATTTCACTTGTTTTCAGATTTTAAATTTTTATCCATTATTCACTGGAACACGGTAGATCACTAGGGAGCAAATCAACATCAATTCCTCCAATTCTACCATTTTAGAGATATCCTATATGCGGCCCTATTGCGCTATTTGACTTACCCACAAGTCTCAGATTAGGAGGAGCTCCTACCGGACTCTGGGGTCTCATTTTCAATACCATTTTCTTTAGGCGCCATTTCAGGTTTGTGGACTCCCTAAGATCCTAAAACTTAATAAATACCCATAAAACGGTCCTATATTGGAATCTACACCCCTTGAGGAACATATCCAGTTGTGTAGTGAGTATATCGACCCCACAGGTGTATCATAATTTTTTTTAGCATTAGGCTGTGAAAATTTAAAATCTTTTTCAACAATCTTCATTTTTAGCTGAAAATGTTTCATTTTTACAAGGAATCCTGGAAAAAAACACCCAAAACTGTGTTACGCAATTTCTTACAAATTCGGCAACACCTTATATGTGGGTGTAAACTACTGTTTACGTAAAGGGCAGGGTGTACAAGGGAGGGAGCGCTATTTGGCTTTTGGAACGCAGATTCTGGTGGGTACCATGTTACATCTTCAAAGCAACTAGAGTACTAGAATAGGTGAAACTTTCCAGAAGTCGCCCCCATCTTGGATTCAACACCTCTCATGGATCTCATCTAGGGTGTATGGTGCATTTTGGGAGCACAGGTGTCCATAAAAATGGGGGAAAACGCAGTTGTTCCATTATTTTTGGGCTTCATTTTTACAGAGTTTGCCATGCGGTATTAATGACAGTCTAACTTTACTATACGGTTGGTACAATTGCTATGATATAAAATTTTATATAGTTTTTTTTTTTTTAATGTTTTATTACTTTTACACAATAGAAATGAATTTGTAAAAAATTGCATTTTTGTGTCATAATAGTATGACAGCCATAACTTTTTTATTTTTCTGTATATGGATTGTTTTTTGCAGTATGAGTTGACGTTTTTATTGGTACCATTATGGGGTGCATATGACACTTTGATCACGTTTTATTAAGGTTTTTGTGAGGTGTTTTGAACTCAGCAGGTCTATATGATTACATCGATACCCAATTTGTATATTTTTTACTTTGTATATTTGTTACTGCTTTTAAACAATAATAACAGTTTTATTCAAAAGGGAAAACAAATTCTGCATCACCATAGTCTGAGAGCCATAACTTTTTAATTTTTCTGTGAACGGAGCTGTGTACAGTAGTGGTTTGTTCTTTGCGGGATGAGTTGATGTTTTTATTGGTATCATATTTGTGGGGACAGGGATTTTGGATCACTTTTAAATCCATTTTTGCAATCCTTGTAGTGTTTTTATTTCTAACAGCGCTCAAATTGCAGTATACGTGACATGTTAGCTTTACTCTGTGGGTCAATACAATTACGGCGATACCCAATTTATTTATTTTTTTAAGTTGAAGCGCTTTAATAAAAACATAAAGTGTTTGTATTATGTAAAACAATATTTATCATAGCTATTTTCTGAAAGCCATAACTTTTTTATTTTTCCATAAACAGAGCTATGTAAGTTTTTTTTTTTTGTGGGATGAATTGACACTTTGGCATTTATATGAGTTTTGATCGCTTTTTATTCCATTTTATGTGCTGCGGGATGAACAAAAATCGCAATTCTGTGACTGTTTTTTCCTACAGTGTTCATTGTGTGGGTTAAATAACGTGACAGATTTATAAGGTAGGTCGTTAGACACACGCAATACCAAATATGCATACTTTATTTTTTATCTTTTTTGGGGGCGATTGGCATTTGTAAAGGGGAAGTGGATGGTGTACATATTTTTATTTTTTGTGTTTTACTTTTTTGGTGCTTTTTTTTTTACTCTTCCCCATAGGGGACTTGTATCAATGATCTTCAGATTACTGTTACAAAGAAGAGCAGTAGAGAGCAGTATTGCTTTGTACTCCTCTCCATGACAACTGTCAATCACTATGCCCAGTCATGCCCACCCCTGTATGTCTGTATGTCCATTTGCGGGAAGTTACTAAGTCAAATATTGGGAAGGGGTTAAATACCAGTCCTTAATCAGAATCTTTTCCCTTAGAAAATCAATAATTACTTGCTCACTCCAAATCTAGACAGCTATTTGATGCAAAGGAAGCCAATCTCACCAGGGAGTCAAGCCTCAAAAGCCTTTTATTATTCCATTCACATCTTAGCCAGCCTCTAAAGGGCCAAGGTAGAGATTTCTTCCAAAAGGCTAAAGCATCAAAGGAGGTGGGGTAGATGCCTCGGATACCAACGTTACATATGGTATTATGGGAATACCATACATCATACACATACACCAGTTTCATATTTGGAAATTCGGAAAAGAGTCACATGCCTTTGTGCGGCTCCCTCCTTTCTGGGACCCAGGGGTTAGGAGAAACCGGAACCATCCAGTAGGAATCTGGCAGCAAAGCCACATTTCATCAGAATGTAGCAGTGGCGCAGCCGGGTCCAATGATACCATTGCCGCTTTTTTATGATCTGCCTGGGAGAAATTAGGACCCATTGTAAGTTATAGGTCCAAGCACTCAGTCCAGGGGTGAGACGAGGGCATCGAGCCATCCCAGGGATGTGAGTGGTGTGTGACCAGCTTAGGATAAGAGCATGTGCTTTGGGGGGTTATGCCAGCTAGCATATCAGAAGGAATCAGGAACTTGCTGGCATCAAAGGTAGCCATGTGGCTGCGCAGCGCTAAAGCCTAACACCAAGTAACTCATCTTGTCTGTATATACTGTCTGTAACCCATACCTGTATTTACACCTCTGACCATTGTATATATATCTGTACCCAATGTGTATGTAGTGTCTTTTCTACCGTGCCCTTAAGGCAATTAAATATTCAAACTTAATCTTGGGCTGCTCTTTAATCTCAATCCACAAACCCACGCGTTCTCGGTTTTACATTAGACGCTGCTGGGGCTGGTTTCTGGCCTGACATAATCTCGCTAACAGATCGGGATTATATCTAACGAGGAACATGTGGTAGTCTACTGGGCTGGCAGAGCCCTGTTTCACTGGTGATAGTGAAAAGTGGTCTCTCAGCCGGTCATGGTTGTGAGTGTTGTGCCACAGCGGTGGTCGCATGGGCTCTCCTCTCTCACTCCCTGTGCCTACGTGGACTGGGGGCGTCTGTGAAACCGTATCCAGCCGACCCTACATACCTCTAGGGGGTGGAGAATGTCACTTATACGTCACATTTGGGTCACGTATCAGACCGCGGACAGAGGATCCTGACACGTCAACCTAAGCACAGAGGCTGTTCGTGAAGATTATTAAGGGAAGATGAAGGTTGGTATCAGTAGCTAGGGGCAGGGTTGCACTTTGGGCAGTTTTTATGAGAGAGTCATGTCTGTTTTTTGGTTGTTGACCTCCTGTTGGCACACTGAAAGTCAGGGCCAGGAACTCTCCCTGAAGAGCGGAGATTACTCTATTCATGTAGTAGAGAGTGCATCACTAGCTCTTTGGAGAGGTGAAATAACACAGGTGGCAAAAACTCCACCTATGTGACTGGTTGGTATGCAGCATATCTTCTCAGTTCCTTTCTGTACAAGCTGTTGTCAAGCAGTAGTTTGGAATGGTGAAGGGTATTCCCATCTATTAAGTGATAGTGTAACACTGGGATAAACTACTATAGATGTGACAAATGTATTAAGGGCTATACATCTTATTCATGTGGGCTTCCTTCTTAGGCCTGCATGTGAAACATTGGTAAAAGTGAAAGTGCTCCTATGTCGTGTGGTTCTTCTTCTTATTTTTTCTACATATATATTATTGAATCTGTCAGATAGGTGTTACCAATTGGGGTTGTGTTTCTGAGCAGTCTGACAGTGTCCAATCTGTCCTAAAATCATACTAATGGACAATTTAGGATTCTTCCGAAAACGCGTCAGTGTAATGACACATTTAATTTTTAGTGTTTTTTAAAATATTTTAAAACCCTTTTTTACAGTAACCTTTAGTCCTTCTAGGCACTTTAAACATGCGATCACTTGTACTATATACTGCAGTATATAGTGATTTTATTAATCTCCTAAAGGTAGGGACTTATCGGATTACAACCATGGCAGACCTGGGGGCTTTCAGTAGGCAACCAAATATGACAACTGAACATCACCCTGCAATCTTGTCTGGGGGAGAGTGAGTGGGGGGAGACTTAGATGCTGCTGTCATGCTGACTGCATCATCAAAATAGTTTAACGACTGGGATCGAAGTTATCTCTGTCATAAATAGCTGGCACCTGCCACATATGTAGTGGGCTCAGTGAGTGAACCCACTCTATAGTTCCTCTGGACCGCCATTATGTACAGATACATCATGGGATTAAAGGAGGTTTCCAATCACAAAAATTGATGGTGTATCGATATGCCAGCACTGTGATTGGCAGGATCCATTTCAATCCTGGAGACTCATTGCGGATGGACTAGCACTTGGCCCCCTTTATTCTGAAGAGAGTGAAGTTCCAGGCATTCGGTTAGCGATATACCATCACCTTCTGGGTAAAAACCCACTTGTCCATCCCAGCACAGGTGGAATGACTGCATGTGAACCTGGCACCACAGAGGGCATGTGTGAATATGCTGCTGCCAAGACCTATCTCTGCACTTAGGGCCACATGTATGAAAACTGTCTAAGGCTATGTTCACACGGCTTAACTGCAATTACGCCGTGTGACTGGGGGCGGGAGTGAGCAGGGGGCCGGCACTTTGCCGGCCCATAGACATTCATTACCAGCGGCGCGTATTTGCGGCTAGTAATTCACATGTCACTTATCTCCCCGCCCGGCGATTCGATTCGCCGAGCAGGGAGAGGAGACGTAAGCCATAGTTCTCTATGAGAACTGTGGATTACCGTAATGACTGGGCCGTTTTCAGCCCGTAATTTGCGCACTTCGGCGCGTAATTACGGACCGAAATACGGCCCATTTTAAGCCGTGTGAACGTGGCCTAAGGCTTTCTTGTTGCCCATAGCAACCAATCAGAGCTTGCCTTTCATTTCATATAGTGCTCTGAAAAAATGAAAGGGGAGCTCTGATTGGTTGCTATGGGCAACAGAGAAAGTCAGTCCTAGTCAATTTTTATACATGTCCCCTTAGTGCCCAGAACACTGTTAAAGGGATTTTCCAAGACTTTAAAAAAAATCCCTACTACCTCCAATTGTGCTAAATATAAAGTTAACCTATACTTAGCTCTCCCATCACCACCATTCCAGGACAGCCAGAGTTAGTGTTCCCCCCGGGGTTCCTCACTGATGATGTCACGTTCGTGAATCACATGATGCTGTAGCCAATCATTGACCTCTGTGATCATATGCTGTGCAGGCATATGACTGCTGAAACCAGAGATTGGTTGCAGGTTCATGTGACCCCTTTCACAGTGTTCAGGGAATGGTGGTAATGGAGGAGATAAGTATGGGTTAGTTTACTAGTTTAGCACAGTGGGAGGTAGTAGGTAGTTTTTAAAAGTCTTGGAAAGCCCCTTTAGATCAACTTCTGTGCTAAAAGGGTGTTCCCGGAGTTAAGAAAGCTTGTTTGTCCGTCGGGGCAAGTTAAAAAATAGAAGACTGGGATCATACTTACCTCCCGGACGCTCCCTTTCAGTTCCAGCGCCCGTCCCGTTCATTGCTGCTGAACCAGTGAATGTCACATGCACGCGACTGCTGTGGCCTGTGACTGGCTGGGATGACTGTTCACAACTACAGCCGGGATAAACGAACTGGCCGCCGGGACTGAACGGGAGTGTCCGGGAGGTATGATCCTTACCTTACCCCGACGGACAAATGAGCTTTAACTCCTGGAACACCCCGTTAACATTGGGGAATGGGTTCTACAAAAAAAAAAAGGGACCAAGAAGCCTTTTCTATTGTCTGTGGGAATAGTATGGAGAATGGCCATAGGAGAGTAAGGGTATGTTCACATGTTTGCGGGTCATACTTCAGAGCATATTTGTGTTTAAGTATGCCCTGCAAATATGGTAACAACATTGTATAAGAACAACAATTATTGAGTGCTGTATAAAATCATCTTTGTCTCACGACCTTTCCTCATTGTTGAATTTTTCCCTCTTGTCTCTGTACCCCTAGATTTTGATTTAGACATTTGTTCTTACAAGTCATTTCTGATTTGAATGTTGTTACTTGTTTTACAACTGACTGACCAAGCATGTGGATACTGTTTATTGGAAAAAGAGGTTTTCTCTTCAGTCATTTGAACATCTCTGTATATTGCAAAAATGTAATAAAAATGCAGTTAATAAAAAAAAAATTAGTTGTCATTCAGACATTGATGATTATACGATCGTATTTCTCAGTGCGTACTGTGCACCCGTGAAAAGAAGCGACCTGTCACTTCTTTCAGGAGCTTATGTGCCAAGAAATAGAAAAGTATACAAGGCCAAAAGCTGCCTCGAGCAATTGCGCCTTAAAAGTAGGCTGTTGCGCGTACTTTCAACAGTGCTAACGAATGCGTATTACTACGTGTGCCGCAATATGCTGTGTGACCATACCCTGGGAGTAATTATACCTCTTTTCATATTCAGATATAAAAGACACTACAGTGTGTGGTTTGTAGTGTTTTTGTGTTGCTTTTTGCATCATTTTCTTTAAAACTCTAGTGTTTTTTTTCTGGCAGTTTTGAAGTCTTAGGGCTTGTTCACACGACGTTTTGGATCCTTTTTACGGATCCGTTTTTGAGGAGTGAAAAGCGCATCCGGAAAGCCGATCCGAAAAACGCAACAGTTGATACTTTATTTGGATCCGTGTTGTATGCTTTTTTACCTGCATTTTACGGATCCGCCTTCCGGATACGTTTTTAGATCTCTCTCTCTCTCGTAGCTGCGCCCGTCTCCATTCATCTCCTGTAGCTGCGCCCGTCTCCATTCATCTCCCGTAGCTGCACCCATCTCCATTCATCATCCATAGCTGCACCCGTCTCCATTCATCGCCCATAGCTGCACCCGTCTCCATTCATCTCCTGTAGCTTCGCCCGTCTCCATTCATCGCCCATAGCTGCACCCTCTCATCCATTCTCATCTCACTGTATGCTTCGTCCCCGCTCTCCCATTCATCGCCCATAGCCACGATACTGCACCCATCTCCATTCATAGCTGCACCCGTCTCCATTCATCGCCCGTAGCTGCGCCCGTCTCCATTCATCGCCTGTAGCTGCGCCCGTCCCCATTCATCGCCCGTAGCTGTGCTCCCGAGCCCGGCGCCGGCAGCGCTCCCGAGCCCGGCGGCGGCAGCAAACTCTGCTTGGCTGCGCCGACCCTGGCGGCGGCACCACACTCCCGAGCCCGGCGGCGGAGACGGCAGCACACTCTGCTGCGCCGGCACCACACTCCAGAGCACGGCAGCAGAAAACTCTGCTCAGGTACGCTGGCACCACACTCCCAAGCCCGGTGACGGAAGCACAACTCTGCTGCTGGCTGCACCACACTCCACAGCCACCGCGCAGACTGGCGGCGTGGCCGGCACCACACTCCCAAGTCCTGGCGGGACGGCAGCAACTCTGCTCGGCTGCGCCGGCACCACACTCCCAAGCCCGGTGGCGAAGACTGCAGCACAACCTCTGCCGGCTGCGCGGGCACCACACTCCCCAGCCCGGTGGCGGAGACAGCAGCACACTCTGCTCGGCTGCGCTGGCACCACACTCCCAAGCCCGGTGGCGGAGACAGCAGCACACTCTGCTCAGCTGCGCCGGCACCACACTCCCAAGCCCGGTGGCGGAGACAGCAGCACACTCTGCTCGGCTGCGCTGGCACCACACTCCAGAGCACGGCAGCAGAAAACTCTGCTCAGCTGCGCCGGCACCACACTCCCAAGCCCGGTGGCAGCAAACTCTGCTCGGCTGCACCAGCATCACAGTCCCGAGCCCGGCGGCGGAGCCGGCACAAAAACTACCGAGCCCGGCGGCAGCAAACTCTGCTCGTCTATGCCGAGCCCGGAGGCAACACCTCCATCCAACATTCCTGCCCCCTGCAGTCACGCTCATCAGCTGTGCACTGCGCTTTTCGGATGCACTTTCAGATGGCAATACGTACCCACAGTGTGGAGCGCTTTTGGACAGGTGCCAAAAGCGCACTCCATTATCTCCTATGAGCTTTCACTTGCGTAGAACGCAAGAAGAATTGACATGTCAATTCTTAAAGCGGATCCGAAAAGCGCAGTGCAGGAGAGCTCTCAAAAGCGCATCGGCGATCTCCCGTGAGAACAGCGATGCGCTTTTGCCATTGAACTCAATGTTAATCACATTGACAATTGTTAGTTCCGTCTTGCGGATCCATACAACGGATCACAAAAACGTCGTGTGAACAAGCCCTTAGGATATGTTCACATGGCATATTGTGTTGCATACTGTACGTGCTGCAATACGCAGGGAGTTTTAGAAGTACGCGCTGGCCAGTGGATACTTTTAAAGTGCTGAAAGCCAGGTCCCATTGACTCTCGCATATAAGCACCGGGAAGAAGTGACATGTCAGTTCTTTTCCCTGGCGTGTATAGTATGCCAGAGAAAATGGCAGGTTATCATAGCTCGCAATCAGAGCTATGAATTACCGTATTTGCACTGAGTACTTCAGGCGTATTGAAGTGCAATTACATGCTGAATTACGCCCCACAAATGCAGCGTGTGAACATACCCTTATTTATGGGCCGTAATTGCACTGCAATACGCCTGAAGTACGCCCCACAAATACGGTAATTCATTGCTCTCATTGAGAGCTATAATTACCTGCTGTTTTCTCCGGTGGAGAGAGCATGTAAACGAGAGTGAATGGAGGCCGGCACAAAGCGCGTTACAAGTATGTTCTAGCCAGCACGTACTTCTAAAACACCCGGCATATAGCGGTGCGCACACTAAGCGCCGCTATATGCCGTGATTATGCCGTGTGAACATACTCTTACAAAAAAAACTGATTATTTATTTTATTCATTTTAATAGCGTTGATAGATTTCTCAGCGCTGTACAGAGATTGTCATTATTTACATCAGTCCCTAGCCTCAGTGGGGCTCATAGTCTAAATGCCAAATAAACCTATCAGCATGTCTAAGGAGTGTGGGGGGAACCGGTGACCCCAGAGGAAACCCCAACAAACATGGGGAGAACCTTCAAACTGCTTAGGGTGCGTTCCCACGGCAAAGACCAACTTTTTCGTTATGCCAGCGGTTTCAAAAACCGTCCAGTGGAAAATCTGTTCAGTGGGGACTGCTGAACGGATTTTCTATTAAAGTATATGGGGAGCGTTGCCTGTCGGTTTTCAGATGTTTTCTAAAACTGCAAACCGTCTTAAAAACCAACCAAAATACCATGCCACCAAAAACACTTTTAGGTAATGGCATGAAAAAGGCTTGAAATCCAATGGCAAAATAAAACGTGTGAAGAAAGCCGTAAAGTGTTTTCATGGGAAATGCACATAAAAACTTTCTGTAGGAGGGCCAAGTGTCAGGGGTCAAGGAGAGCAGTTTTTGGCTGTCACTATCCTGGGTCCTGAGATCACCTAGCTTTTGTGACCTGACACATGTAGCCAGCAATCTATTACACACTGCCCGTGCAATGATAGATAGGTGGATCGATAGATAAAAAGACTGACCAACTGAGATGGATAGATATTAGGTAAGTAGACAGATTAATATACAGACAAATTAGATAGATATTAGGTAAGTAGGTAAACAGAGATAGATAGAAACTAACAGATTGATACACAGACTGACCAATAGAGATAGATAGTAGACGGACAGATTAATATACAGACAAATTAGATAGATAGATATAAGGTAAGTAGGTAAACAGAGATAGAAAGAAACTAACAGATAGATACACAGACTGACCAATAGAGATAGATAGTAGACGGACAGACATTAGGTAAGAAGGTAAATATTTAAACTGATAAAGCAATAGAGATAGATAACTGGATAGATATATAGGTTGATAAATGGATACATAGATAAATGGATGGATACATATATAAATTAATACATAGATACATAGGTAGATAAATGGATAGATATATAGGTAGATAAATAAACAAATACATAGGTAGATAAATGAATAAATACATAGGTACATAAATGGATAGATATATAGGTAGATAAATGGATAGATAGATAAATGGATAGATGGATATACAGGTAGATAAATGGATAGATGGATATACAGGTAGATAAATGGATAGATGGATATACAGGTAGATAAATGGATATATAGGTAGATAAATGGATATATACACAGATAAATGGATAGCTAAATGGATACATAGGTAGATAAAAGGATAGCTAAATGGATAGATACACAGATAGATGAAGGGATAGATATATAGGTAGATAAATGGATAGATATATAGGTAGATAAATGGATAGATAAATGGATAGATATATAGGTAGATAAATGGATAGATAGATAAATGGATAGATGGATATACAGGTAGATAAATGGATAGATATATAGGTAGATAAATGGATAGATATATAGGTAGATAAAAAGATAGCTAAAAGGATAGATACACAGATAGATGAAGGGATAGATATATAGGTAGATAAATGGATAGATATATAGGTAGATAAATGGATAGATATATAGGTAGATAAATGGATAGATGGATATACAGGTAGATAAATGGATATATAGGTAGATAAATGGATATATACACAGATAAATGGATAGATCTACAGATAGATAAATGGATAGATACATATATATATACAGGTAGATAAATAAATGGATATATACACGATGGATATACAGGTAGATAAATGGATATATACACAGGTAGATAAATGTATTCATAGATAGATAAATTGATACATAGTTAGATTAATTGATACATGGGTAGATAAGCGAATAGGCAGATAGATAGATAAATGGATAGATATACAGATAGATAAATGGATAGATAGATAAATGATATACACAGGTAGGTAAATGGATATATACATGGGTAGATAAGCGAATAGGCAGATAGATAGATAAATGGATAGATACATAGATAAATGGATATATACACAGGTAGGTAAATGGATATATACACAGGTAGGTAAATGGATATATACATGGGTAGATAAATGGATATATACATAGATAAATGGATATATACACAGGTAGGTAAATGGATATATACACAGGTAGGTAAATGGATATATACACAGGTAGGTAAATGGATATATACATGGGTAGATAAATGGATATATACATAGATAAATGGATATATACACAGGTAGGTAAATGGATATATACACAGGTAGGTAAATGGATATATACACAGGTAGGTAAATGGATATATACACAGGTAGGTAAATGGATATATACATGGGTAGATAAATGGCTAGATATACAGGTAGATAAATGGATATATACATGGATAGATAAATGGCTAGATACACAGGTTGATAAATGGCTGGCTCGTTCGATCGTCATTGAGGCGCGTCTACGAGCCTGCTCCCCGCACGCTATGGCAGCTACAACTATCGAGCACTGGGGAATGTTTGGCTTCCGAGTATTATTTCAGGGACTTCCTTGGGGCGAGGAATGCGATGTTTCGGGGCAGTGGGGCACTGCTCGGCGCGGTCCCCGCACTCCATGGATGCAGACTACCTTGTGTCCATAGTGAATATGCATATTACTCCGGGAGGGGTGAGAGTGGGGGGGGTCGGCATGTGCGGGGTCTCCCAGTCTGCTCACAGGGGCGGGGGGGAGTGCTCACAGGGAGGGGGGACCGGGGGGCGGACACAGATTCTCAGCCTGGGGGGGGGATCAGACACAAAGAGGCTGCGGAGGATCCGGTCACAGCTACCCCAGTGTCCGGTGTGGGGGGGTTCCGGTGTCCGGTTGGGGGACTCGGTTTCCGGGGCTGAGGAGCAGATCGGAAAGCGCGGCAACACCGGGAACCTGCACCGGGGCTCCTGAAAGCATCGGCCCGCGCAGCGCGCACCCGCGGAGGGCAAGGGGAGGAGCTAGGCGGGTACGCGCCTCCAGGTGACATCACCCCGAACCCCCTTATATTGTCGGGGACCCCCTTGTGAGATGTGGTGCTGGCTCCTGACAGCCAGGCCTCAGTACACCTCCCTGCAGTCACTGTCTATCCAGCCCCCCTCTTCTCCCCTAGACATTCCCACCCCCATGGCCTGTCTGCAGGACATACTTGAACACATGTGAACACCTGACTGTTCTTCACTTGTAGTTATACCCAAATCATCAGCTGTGCCCATGGTAGGCGGCAGGTGACCCATATGCGATGCCCCATGTTAGTATGCTCTTCCACATAGGCTCAATGTTATGATAGTGTATTCTTTCCCAGTGTGATTCCTTAGTACATAGCTGCACTGTGTTCCATGTGACTTCTCACATACAATGCTTTATTCTTTCCGGAGAGCTAGAGGAGGTTTTTACTTTCCCTAAAAGAGTGCCAGTGGTCTGAACTTTAGCCCTGTAAAGCTATTGTGAAGCACTGTAGAAGGGTGTGATGTTGGCCTCATGGGGCAGCCGCTCTATCAGGACTTGACTGTTTCCTAATTTGCTATTTCTGTCTTTTTAGACTTGTTTAAGTGACCTTATTGCCTTAGTTTTTGAATCCTCCTTCAGGTCTACGGTTTTATGCCCTTGGATCCACGTACTGTCTAAGATGGAGCGATTGGCAGAGGGCTGCGGGCCCTCATGCTTCACCTATCAGGTGCGTCAACACAGCTCCGATGTCCTCAACCAGCTGAACCAGCAGCGTAAGAGTGGTGGCCGCTTTTGCGACGTGGTCCTCCGAGTCGGAGAGGACAGCTTTCCTGCCCACCGTGCTGTTTTAGCTGCCTGCAGCCAGTACTTTGAGTCTGTGCTTGGAGAGACAGAGGGACCAACTCCACGAGAACTTGAGATGCACACCATCAGCTCCAAGGTGTTTGGAGACATCTTGGACTTTGCGTATACTGCTCGCATAATCATCAGACTGGAGAGTTTTCCGGAGCTAATGACCGCTGCCAAGTTCTTGTTAATGCGCTCAGTCATTGACATTTGCCAAGAGGTCATTAAGCAGTCCAATGTCCAAATCTTGGTGCCCCCTACACGACCAGAACTCATGCTCTTTCGATCAGGGGCTTCTGACCTCGGCTTTCCATTAGACATGACTAATGGGACTGTTATGAGCGGTTCAGGTATCGCAGGGTCTTTAGCAGATGATGAAGAGGACTCTGTTCGTCCGGGTCCAGCTGTGCCAAGTCAAGCTTCTCTTCTAGCACTTGGCGGTTCATCCCAAATTCTACAATCTCAGTACCAAGTGGGAGTACAAGGACTTGGAAGTAAACGAGGCCGTGGCAGGCCGAGAAAGCCCAGTGTTTTAGACTCTGTATTATTTGGAGCAGTGGGTGGTTTGCGGGAGGGAGGAGTACTTCCATGTGGACTTTGTGATAAGGTCTTCACGGATCCTATAAGACTGCGCCAACATGAGGCCCAGCATGGAGTTACGAGCATACAGCTGGGATATGGAGACCTGCAAGCGCCTCGTATTGGGGAGAATGGGCTAACCCAGGAGGGACCGGAGACTCCTAGAAAAAGGAACAGAGCAAGGAAACAAGTAGCTTGTGATTTGTGTGGGAAGATTTTTCGAGATGTTTACCACCTCAATAGACACAAGTTGTCTCACTCTGGAGAGAAGCCATATTCTTGTCCAGTATGTGGACTGCGGTTTAAACGGAAAGACAGAATGTCCTACCATGTTCGCTCGCATGACGGTTCGGTTGGGAAGCCCTACATCTGTCAGAGCTGTGGAAAGGGATTCTCCAGGTGAGTTCAGCCAACACGGTCTACTGGGAGAGGTTGACACTTTGGGGCATATTTATGAAAGGTTAACAAAGACACAATATGTACACAGAACAAGATAGAAAATTGCACGTTCCATTCCACTTTCTTACTTTATTTGATGTATGGGCCTAACTGTTTTACAGACATTGAGATTTTTTTTTACATTTTTTCATATAACTCTACTGTTTCTCAAAGAGGTTCTTCACTATGGCAAATCCCTGCTTAGAAGGGTTCCCTTGATGGGACACCTAGTGACCTGCTGTAGCAAGAGATCCCTCACCATTAACTCAAAAAATAATTTTAAAACCAGACAATGTTTCAGCGAAATGTTTTCAAAAGAGTGCTGCCTTTCCCCAGCTAACTAAATACAGTGGACAGAATTTTAGTGTGGCCAATAGTTTAAGAGGCCATTCAGACCATGTAATGAGAGGTCATTTAGCTAAGTCAGACTGTCATGAGTATTTTGAAAACTGTTACCCCCAAAAGTAAGTGCATGCAGATTTCTATGGTTTCTCGGGCCTGGTTCACATCTGCACTGGAGGTTCCTTTACCAGCCTTTGCTGTAAATTCACTCAAAAATTACAGAACAAAATAGCTCAGTGCGCTTTTTTCCATTAAAATAATGGACACCGTGACCAAAACCCGACAAACCCCACGGTAGTCAATGGGGCCTGTTGGACGCCATGGTATCCATCATGAAATGGATCTGGTGCCACTTCTGGAATCTGTGGCGCAGACGTAAATCTGGTTTTAGAGGGCCACTGTTAAAGAATTGTGTTTCTTTAAACAAGGGTATCTAGAACATGTATGAAACGGCTTTGGTCTAAAACTCACTTTTTTCCCCCATAGAAACCTATGGGGAAAAAAGTGAGTTTTAGACCAAAACCGTTTCATACATGTGGCCCAAAGTGTCCATGATGTGTCACTTCACTGTTAAATTCAGCAAGGTGGCAGAAGCAGCACACCAAATCTCCAGTGACTCTTTGCACCTTCCTGCCTAACCCAAATGTTGTCTCTTGGACAAAAACACATTAGAGCAGTTTAGTTATAAAAGTGTGTTAGAGAATTTCTGTATGGTTAAATACTGGTGCACAATGTAACTTTTAAAATGAAAATCATATGTTAGTATTTCCAAAGCAGGGAATGTGAAAAAAGTTAAAATAACAGATGGAACAGAGACCCGCTGTTTGATTTACAGTACGAAATCTAGTTATTTATAGTCAATATCACTATATTAATAGGACTTTACCTATTCCAATCCATGTGTAACGGCATGATTCACTTTTCCTGATGATTTAAAGGGAACCTGTCACATACTATTGAACATACTGATCTGCAGGCTGCATGTTATAAAGCAGGAGGAGCTGAGCAGATTGATATATTGGGCCACATGTATGAAACTGTTTAGGTGTAAAATTCACTCTTTTGCCCATAATAACCTATGGGCAAAAAAGTGAGCTTTAGACCTAAACAGGTTCATATATGTGGTCCATTGTTCTGTGAGAAAAGATTCAGTACTACTTGTATTTTATTCATTTAAATCCCTGCTTATTCTGGATTAAGGAGTTCAGTAGGTGTTGGTATCCGTGACTGACAGCCGTCTCTGTATTCACACTCGTACAAGGAAGGCTGTCAATCACTGATAACTCCCCCTACTGGACTCCATAACCCAGATTAAGCAGGGATTTCAATGAATAAATTATAAGTTTTACTGAATCTTTCCCAACAAAACTATATATCAATCTGCTCAGCTGCTCCTGCTCTATAACATGCTGCTCGCAGATTAGATAGTGTGTTCAGTGTGACAGGCTCATTTTAAGTGCATGGCTAAAGAGCATATAAAATCAGAAGGAAAAACAGTGTCTTAAGACAAAATCCAGAATGGTGTACATGGTTTAGATCAGGGGTGTCGCACTCATTTTTACCAAGGGCCATAGCAGCATGGTTGATAGTTGCAGTTGAGGGGCCATGATGGGGCATGTGGTGAGTAAAAGGCCAAGATATCCTTAAAGGGGTTGTCTCACTACATTGATTCATCTTACCTCAGTCCTGTTTTCATTGGTTTCATTTAGAATTCAGGGGTGTGTTTACTGGTTTCTACTAGGCTGCAGTAGAAGCCAGGTCTGTAGCTATAGCAACCAGTGCTGACAGCCTATCATGAGAGATTGAACAGGTCTGTAGCTATAGCAACCTGAGGAGCTGATGAAGCCCATACAAAAGGATATATCTAGGAATAGGTAGGACACTGTTAACGGACATATATTGCAAAGTGACTTGTTTTTAGAAGATCTTTAACATAAAAAGCAATCCTTGTAGTGAGACAACCCCTTTAATAGTGGTATAATGGCCAGCCCCTTCCACCTTTTCAGTTATACTTTGGAGGGTAGCTAGGTTGCCTGGGTAGGGCTGTCAGAGCCGTGTCACCTCCTGTGAGGTGCTGAACAAAGTGGAGCTAGAGCCCCGAATTCAAGATGGTGCCTGCTCTGAGTGCTGGTGCCTCCGTTAAGTGATGACTGCGTCCTCTGGGGAAAACAGGGGAGCGGTCATCTATGTCCGGATCTTGTCCATTCTGTGTCTTAAGTTCTTGCAGGCCATATACACCGACATGGTAGGTCAGATTTGGCCCATGGACCTTGGGTTGGT
Organism: Phyllomedusa bahiana; assembly: GCA_025379985.1. NCBI lineage: Eukaryota > Metazoa > Chordata > Amphibia > Anura > Hylidae > Phyllomedusa > Phyllomedusa bahiana. Next base: position 17,810 of record JAODAL010017246.1, on the reverse strand, counting down.
CACATGTGGTTTAGATGAAAGGTTTTACAGGATGGAGTGAGGGTAAACATGGTAGCTAGGTAGCAGAATTTGATTGCAATGTATAGAAAGGACATTAGGTCATTCACCCTCCTAATCATAAACAATGATTTCAGATAAGATCTAGGAAATAAACTATAAAAGAGCTCAGTGTCCACAATATACTTCACTTTTTACCCTTGAAATGCTGTAACGCTTTTTAAAAAGTGTTCCTATGTGTAGCATCTGTAATTCAAGAACATGACCACAACTTTAGTTTGATGTATGCTTTACAATATTGCCTCTATAAAAGAATCGCAGGTTTTGAGACATGCTTAGATATGTACATTTTATTCTTCTCTGCTGTATGCATATCTGACTGCACTTGTAATGGAAGTTGCTTGCATGCAAAACACTGTTAGCTCCTCACACCCCCTATTTTCATTTGCCCATGGGACGCCATCTCAGAACGTCTGCACCAAGGGCCCCCCACCCAAATGGAGGATTGCAGGCTGCATACACTGATTGGCCAGAATGAGAAAGAGGGGGGGTGCCAGAAGAACTACAAAGACACCCTCTCCTCCCCAGCAGGAAAATGTGGTCTATACACTCCACAGAGGGACACAGAAAGCCAGAGGAGGGTGTTACAGAAGGGCTGCAACTATTGCAGAGCATGTGTGGGTGGATGAGGAGAGAAGCAGGGGTGAAATACCCATACACACAGCTATCTGCAGATGAGAAGGTGGAGAGAATAAGAGGCACAGTTTCTTCACTATCTGCAAGGCTTTCTCATGTCATGTCTGTCAGGGCTGTATAGCTATGACAAGTAGTGATAATAAGTGTGTTCTCCTATCGGCTGCCATATTCCACTGTACAGCACAGATGCAAGGCTCTTACATACAGTAACCAGATGTCTTATTAGTAGTCGATGGCTAGCGCTATATATTTTGTAACTGATTGTAGCAAAGTTGCATACAGTAGCTGAAATCTGACCACCCACAGCATTATTCCACCAATATTACTGATATTCAGTCATTATTTCATTTTTTAATAGTCAATATTTTGTTTTCAAACTATTTTTATTCAGCTTTGCACATTTTTTTTTAACCCCTTAATGACCGCCCACTGTCTTTTGACGTCGGCTGGTGCAGGTCGTTCATCTACAGCGCCGTCTTTTGGCGTCGCTGCAGACATCGGAGTTTGCGGCACCCGGTGCCGCAGCTGTGGCGCTGGGCACCGCAAACTTCGATGTCTGCAGCGACGCCAGAAGACGTTGCTGTAGATGAACGACCTGCACCAGCCGACGTCAAAAGACAGTGGGCGGTCATTAAGGGGTTAAACTGCTAATTGGTTATGCAACAGCGAACATATATAGACATTTGGTACAATCAAATTATTTCTAGCAACGATGTAATATAAATGTTCCTCTTCAACTAGCAATAGAATCCGCACATAATAATAATAAGTCCATTAACATTTTGCCACGATGGTTTATATCTGACTTAAATATTTGGGTCAAGTTACCAAGTATACAGACTATTGAGGACGTATATGATTTGGCAGCATCTCCACAGCTTCTTATACTATGAAAAATATCCAATTTTTATTTTCCATTGCTTTAAAAACAACATATTGTCAAAACACACTTCCACTCCCAGTAGAGGTGTTGTGTTTTCACAATATGTTGTGACTTTTTGGGCCATATGTATGAAAACTGTCTTGGTCTAAAACTCACTTTGTTGCCCATAGCAACCAATCAGAGCTCTCCTTTCATTTCATATTTCATGCTTTCGAAAAATAAAAGGGGCGCTCTGATTGGTTGCTATGGGCAACAAGAAAAGTCTTAGACCAAGACAGTTTTCAGACATGTCCCCCAAATTTTTATTGGGGGACCAATCAGAGCGCCCGTCTCATTTTTCCAGAGCACTATATCAAATGAGACGGGCGCTCTGATTGGTTGCTATGGGCAAACAAGTGAGTTTTAGACCTAGTCAGTTTTCATACATGTTGGCCTTTGTTTTTAAAGCAATGGAAAATAAAAATTTGGGGGACATGTCTGAAAACTGTCTTGGTCTAAGACTTTTCTTGTTGCCCATAGCAACCAATCAGAGCGCCTCTTTCATTTTTTCAGAGCTCTATATGAAGTGAAAGGGGAACGCTGATTGGTTGCTATGGGCAACAAGAAAAGTCTTAGACCAGAACAGTTTTCAGACATGTCTCCCTTGATATTTATCATATTATAAGAAGCTGTGGAGGTGCTGCTGAATCATATACTAATGCATCTAAAAAAAAATTGAATATTGAAAATTAAAGGTGTTTTCCGGGACTAACTTTGTATTTGTTATAGGGCTCAGAAATGTATTATATTAAACCTTGTAATTCATATTGCATTGGGTCTATACAATATATGGGTTTCTCTATTTGCCTTAAATTATTTATATCAATTATCTTTTCAGTGATATTCTAATTTTTTGAGATGCACTAGTACTTCATATTGTATTTTCACAATATGTTGTGACTTTATATGTTTTTAAAGCAATAAAAAATAAAAATGTGATATTTATCATATAAGAAGCTGTGGAGGTGCTGCGGAATCATATACTTCTTTGGAAGTTATATTTTTTTCTGCTATACTTTTGGGGATGTGAGAGCCCTGTGGATTATGTGCACCCTCAAATAAGGTGACCCAAAGAAATAACTTTTTACCTACAAACTATTAATATTCTATATCTAAACAATCAATTTCTAGAACAAATAACTTTTAACTTATTACGATTCAGACATGCTCACCACACTGTTATTTTGGAGGTTGTACTATTATTTGTCCTTCCCATCCCATTCATGCCCCGTTCCTCTGTTGCAATCAAGTTTGAAGCTTTTCTCCTGAGGAGCTATGATAGAACACCATTACCAAAGTGTATTTTTCCTTTCTTTCCTCTCCTCCCCTTTGCCATATATTTTTCACCTCATTTGCTTCTGAGTTAAAATTGTATGAGAAGAGCCCCTGTTAGTACCTAATAGGAGCCCCTGTTAGTACCTAATAGTCATATTATATTATATTTTAGCCAGTATTTACTACCCTATGCCTCCATATGCATTCATCGGTTTACTTTCATGCTCCTAATAATTACAACTACTTAGTGTGAGCCATAGGGCTGCCACTCAAAGTACTGATATCAGGGACCGGGATAAATGTTTTAGAAAAAGGAAATGGACCAGAGCTGTCTAAACAGCGGTTTTCTCATGACAAGCTTTCGCAGACATGAGCTGTTTCTCTATCTCTTAGGCCTTGAAAACCATCTGCAAACCATCTGACAAACTTTCAAATGGACCACTACGGAAAACCCGCGCAGCAGTCCCCACTGCACGGGTTTTCCGCCCAACGGTTTTTCAGACCGCTGGCAGGCCAAAAAACATAGAACATGTTCATTCTTCCGCCCGGTTTTCGGGCGGAATATAAACATGCCTATAAGAAGGGGGAGGGTTTTTCTCCGCTAATCGCAGAGAAAAGCCGTCCCTCTGCGGCCTTGTGCACGGCCCGAAAACAGTAGAAATACTGGTCAGTTAAACCGACCGGTATTTGACCTGTGCCGTGGGGACGCGCCCTTACAGTTTACAATCCAGGGACTAGTCTCTCCTCCCAGTAGGTGTGTCTCTCCTCCCAGTAGGCGTGTCTTCCCTCACAGCGTGATAATCACGCTGTGTGAGCAGTGGAAGGGAAAGGATGTCACAGCTCTGCAGACTTCTTGCAATGATTGGTTCTCATGCCTGGAGATCTGTCATCTCCCTCCACAGACTCTTTGCAACCAGAACACCTGCATTGCTGTAAGCAGTTATACATACAGCCTGAACTGATGAAACAAATGTGAGAAATGCACTCTGCTCCCCCTTCTGTTATCAGGCAGGAGGCAGAGGGGGAGCAGATTGTATAAGGCTGTGTTATATGGGGGGAAAGCAGTGTATAAGGCTGTGTTATATGAGGGGAGAGTGAATCTAGCATCTAGAGTTTCAGTAATTGCCCAGATCCTTTGCAAAGAGCTATCACTCAGAGAGGAGCATAGAGAGGAGCTCAGGCAGCCTTTTTTTAATACTGACACAGCCAGCACCTAGCACAGGAAGTCTGGGGATGCCAGTTTCTGTTTCATTTTTACACAGCTCAGAAGGGAGTAATCACAGAGAGTGCAGGCAGCTAATCACAGCACAGGGGGCGTGTCCCAACAGGGCTGCACTAAATATTAGGCAGATGATCACAGCATAGGGGGCGTGGCCCAACCTCAGGGTGCTGATTTAGCTCTATACACACACAGATTAGCACATATCTGCTATAGTAAATGATTTAGGCAATACAAACTGATTGCCAAAGTGCTTATTTGTACTGTCACCATCATCACAGATATGATCTTTGTAACGAAAAACCCTTTTAAGGACTCCTGAGCAAAGCAGTGGTTTTCCCCAAGCACGTGAAATCACACTGGCTCACGCCTCTAAAAACCTCCCAGCACACGTAATCATGCCCAGCTTCCTCCAACAGATCAGCATCAAAACAGTGGTGCAACTAGGGTCTAAATAGATGTAAAATAAATAACATATAAGTATATTACATATAAAATAACATATAAATAAATCCAAACCAGTTTGTTAGGTAGGTGGGACCCCAGGTGGGTAGGAGTGTAGGTAGGTAAGGTCCTGATAATTAATTGTGGCTCCTTCAGTTAGAACAGAAAAAAAATAACTCACCTCTAACTGCCTAAAGCAGCCTATAAGACTAATTGGTGGGTCAGTGAGACACTGACATCTTTATTATGTGCAACCAGTTAAATAAGCAGCGCCAACAAGGGATCCAAGGCTTGTGACCTAGATTCCCAGAGAATATATCCGACTGCCCAGGGCCTCTATGATCTTGGGGCCCAAAAGGAACTGCCTAGTGTGCCCAGTGGATGACAGCCCTGAAAGGGACCCACTGCCACCAACACTTGCAGGTGCATTCATCCCCTTCAATGGAGCTGCAGACCATTTTTCACAAGTTAAAAAGGTGCTAGGTAAAAAGAACAGATCTCTTTGCCGCAAGGCAGGACCTGTTTAAGTGCGCACAGAAAATAATCATTAATAATTTCAGTGTGCATCATAAGTTGAGGGGGCACAGTAGAAGTCATGATTCATTTCAGAGAATGTAATATGATGTGATGTGATGTGAGAGCTGTTATAGGTGGAGACCCAGATCCTTTGGCTGCATAGGACCCTGAAATTCCTGAAAGCAGCCTTAGTGAACAACCCCACTAGGTTATTCCCCCCTCCACTACAGTGCTTGTCTGCAGCTTGCACAACAAATATGGAGTCCGGATAGCTCTGTACTTAACACCTGTAGTTATTATGTTGGCTGCTGAATGGTCCTCCCATATAGCAACTTCTTCCCATAGAGTGAATACCTACCTACTATGGCATATGGTGAAACACACCAAGTTTAAATTTGAAAGACCTTGTACTTATAGTAGGGATTGCTGACCTTTATTTTGCTTGTTAGCTTTTGTAGTTGGTTTGAAGCAGAAGAAACTTAGGAGGTAGGGGGTTTTAATCTGCGTAGTGAGTTTGTCAGATTGGTTTGTAGTTACACCAGCTGTGAGGTGGTTTAGAAGAGAAAAATGTGTTTCATATGTCTAATGAGTTATATACAGTATTATGACATTTTGCTAAATCTTTTGCAATTTCTGTTCACTTTTAAATTCCTGCATCTCATACAACCATTTACTCCTAATTTAAAGGGGGTGTCTCACTACATTGATTCATCTTACCTCAGTCCTGTTTTTCATTGTTTCATTTTGAATTCAGGGGCGTGTTTGCTGGTTTCCACTAGGCTGCAGTAGAAGCCAGGTCTGTACCTATAGCAACCAGTGCTGGCAGCCTACAAGGAGAGATCCAACAGGGCTGTAGCTATAGCGACCCAAGGAGCTGATGCAGCCCATAAAAGAGGAGATATCTCATAATAGGTAGAACACTGTTAATGGACACATATTGCAAAGTGACTTGCTTTTGCAACATCTTTAACATAAAAAGCAATCCTTATAGTGAGACAACCCCTTTAAGTTTTCTTTAGAGTGGAGTATTTTCTTTTTTTTTTTTTTTGCACTTCCTTAGTCCCATGATCTGGATGAGACTACAACAATTTATAGAAAATGTCCAATATAAAAAGTTATTGGGCAATAGCACATATACATCATATACAATATAATGATAAGAAAACCTATAAAGCAATATATGAGGCCAAAAAAACTGTAATTTTATTTAAAAAAATATGTAACATACAAAAATTATAAAGACAAAAAACCCACAGAGAAAGAAGCGATACAGCATAACTCCACCGTTATAAATAAAGGTAAAATACAATACATATATAATAAAGTAAATTACATCCAAGGATATGTATGGTACAAGTAAGCATCATTATATCATTATATGAAAAGTGCATTCATGCCACATGAAAAGTAAAGTATAAGGTTTTGTATAATAATGCATGCTAAACCTGAATAATATGGATGTAGGAGAGGGCACCCAACGCGCGTTTCGCTTGTGCTATTTCCCCCTTTGAAATACATGTTACATATTTTTTTCAATAAAATTACTAGTTTTTAGCTTTACATGCTTTTTTGTAGGTTTTCCTGTTGTATATGGCTAAAATGGGTAAAATAATGTAAATTATATTAGGTGACTGTTGTAATAAATATGCACCATACTTTCTTGTAATGAACTTTTGTTATTATGACATTTAAGTGTGTCTGATATTCTTTCCTTTACAGGCCGGACCATCTGAATGGACATATAAAACAAGTTCATACATCAGAGAGACCCCACAAATGTGAGGTATGAAGAGCGGGAGAGATGCTTATTAATTATAATAGTGAAAGATTGTTGTTGGTTTAGCCCAGAACTGGACAACTTAGCAGAGGGTGGAGGCTAAAACCACCTAGGAATGACCAGGAACTCCCCAACCCAAATGGGAATGCCACTGGACCGTTTGGAAATGGAAATTTTGGGGTGGGGTTTGCACAAGCCCTACCTCTGTGCCGAATGCTAAAAATCTTTTGGTGTGCCACAAATTGACTGCGGGTAGTATGTTGTGCAGGCCTAGTTTAGCATATGGCACATAAATGAATGGCCCCACTGTACAATGACCTTTATTCGTCCACATAACCTCTCGTTGGCTTTCACAGAAACTTAGTGCAATAAAAGTTTAATGTGTTGTTTTCTGGTTTTAACAGTTTATCCAATTTATGACATAGTTTATTCTTAGAACAAAGGCTTTTTGGAAAGAGCTGAAGTGTTCGCCAGTGCCATCTATTGGTTGTAGTAATCCTCAATTCACATGTGACTAAGTCTTGCAATGTGAAAAGAATTAGAACCAAGCCAGTGAAGTAGTGAAGTTCATCTACAGACAGCTGTTTCAGGGTGTTTGCCCCTCATCAGTGTAGAGTAGAACTTACTGGCTGACTAGGTGACAGGTGAGTGTTAGTCACATGTGAATTGAGGACTACTACATCCAACAGATGGCACTGACAAGCTCTTCAGCTCTTTCTCAAAAGCCTTTGTTCTATGCAGATGCCTAGTGAGGTGCAAAAGGGCGAATAAATCCTCACACACTGACATGGCGCCTCTCCCCAATGAGATACATTTCACCTTTTAAGCCATACTCGTCTCTCACCTAGCCAACCAGAGAGTTCTACTCTGCACTGATGAGGGGCAATAAACCCGAAACAACTGTCTGTAGATGAACTTCACTGGCTTGGTTCCAATCCTTTTCACATTGCAAGACTTAGTCACATGTGAATTGAGGATTACTACATCCAATAGATGGCGCTGGCAAGCTCTTAAGCTGTTTCCCAAAAGCCTTTATTCTATGCAAATACCCAGTGAGGTTTGAAAAGGCGATTAAATCCTTACACACTGACATGGTGCTTCTTCCTAATGAGAGATTACCCCTTCTATAGAATCTTCTAAGGTAGACCATCAATGTGTAATATTTGAATTACATTTACAGTCTATAGACAGCCATAAACAACTCAATGTGAGAAGAAACCAGTAGATAAAGTATGACTTCCTATATCTGCAATGCATTAATAGAGACCCGTATTGTGCTTAGTGATTTGCAAAGCAAACTAAGTGCTGCCGTTTTTTATCAAAATGCTTTTGTGGCAAAAAGGAGTTATCCAGTGTTATAACGGATTGTTTATATCTCTTAGAATGACGTCTAAATAGATTTTTTATGTTTGTGCTTTGGTTTTCTGAAAAATGTGCCAAAATTCATGTGATATAGTAATATGGAAGATAAAGTTGGAAAAAAGATACAGGTTCATTGAGTCCAACCTATAACCCTACAGTGTTGATTTAGACGTAGGGAAAAGGCCCTATGAGTCTGATGCCAATTGCCCCATACAAGAGAAAAAATCTTTTTCTGACTCCAAATATGGCATTAGGAATAAATCTCTAGATCAATGTCCTATCTCCAAATCCCCACACCCTGTATTATTATATTTTTTCAGCAACTACATCCTTCTTAAACTTGTTCAGTGAATCCACCATCACACCCTGAGTTCCATAGTCTCACCGCTATTAGGGGTTTTGTTCACATGGCGTTTTTGGATCCGATTTCGGATCCGTTTTGATCCAAAAATTGCACCCAAAAACGCAGCAGTGATCAGATCCTAAACAGTTCCAACACGTATCCAATACGCAGCTGTGTGTTTGGCTGCAGCAGGATCGCACCCTATAGGGCTCCTTCTGCGTCTTTCAGACCAAGAATTGACATGTAAATTCTTGGAACGGATCCGAAAGACGCAGTGAGACACGCATTGGTGATCACTCGATTTGTGTTTCAAAGTAAAAGCAATGTAAATCACATTAGATACGTGTTTGGGTCCGTTTAGGGTCTGACAGACAGATCCAAACACGTATCTAAAAACGTATGTTCACATGGGCTCAACACGCCGTATGAACATACCCTTACAGTAAAGAACCGCGTCTATGATGACGGGGAACCTTCATGTGAAGTCCTAAGATAGCCTATAATGCGATATATACATGCATATTAAATACATCCCATTGTACAAGTCTTCTAAAATTATGGTGACAGTAGATGTAATTTCTGTTTCAGACATGTAATGCCTCCTTTGCTACACGGGACCGACTGCGCTCACACTTGGCATGTCACGAGGATAAAGTTCCATGTCAGGTGTGTGGGAAATACTTAAGAGCTGCTTATATGGCTGATCATCTGAAGAAACACAGTGAAGGACCTAGCAACTTCTGCACCATCTGTAACCGAGGTAAGTAGAAAGGTACATGCTTTGCAAGCAGTCTTTCATGTCAAGAATTTGCTCTTATATAGCAGTCTTCTTTTGTGTCTGCCTTTTACAGTTCTTTGCTGAAACAGACATCACTAACTTTGTATGTGCAAGAGTTGCAAGGAAAGTTGGTTAATACATGTATGTATTTTACCCTGTATATGTCTATACCATATAGCAAACAGGCCTTAGTATGAGGGTGACTTAAATGTTGAAAATGTACTGGACCTAATATGTGCTATTATTATTAGTGTCCATCCCAGGGATCATTGTAGGGAACAATTTATTAATCGTTCTACAAAATAGCCCTTTGTATCTGCTTTAAAGGGGTTTTCCATGAAAACACATTAATGGCCTATATTTAGTCGACAACCGTACAAATCTGCACAACGGTGAAGTAGTAGGCACAACCACAAACACAAGTGTGGCACTGTGCCCGGATAGGCATTAAGGAATATTTTATTCTACTGATTACTTTGGTTACTTCGGGGTCAGACTCAGCAATTACGCACCCATAGGCCATCAGTGTGTTTTACCGTATTAACCAATTAGGTAGGTTTTTTGGGTTGATGTAAATGAATCTAAATCATTGTTTAATGACAAGCTGTATTTTCCCAAATAAATTGTGCTTTGGTTTTTCACCTTTTTTTAAGACCTATGCTTGTTTTTGCAAATTGCATCTATTGCTTATATTTGTACGCTAAAAGCCTAACTTGAGAATGTTCTGTTCGCACAGCTTATAAGGACATATCTACATGCTGCAGATTTGTTGCAGAAATTTCTGAACTGTCCTAGTCATGAGAATTGGGCTTGTAGAAACCCATACTCAAGCTGCAGAAACACCAATTAGATTCACAGGATGGATTTTTTTTCACTAGTTTGCAGTGTTTGAACATACCTTTAAGCTATTCGAACATTTTCTCCTATAAAGCAATGTGCATGTAACCAGGAGAGGTGTTCAGCCTCAGAAACTGACTATAAATTAAGTTGAGAAAAATCCTGCTGTATACTCCCCTTCATTTTTTTTTTAATAACTGGCTATATAGAGTCAGGCTGGGTTCAAACCACATTTGGGTCCTCCACTGCGGGGATCAATCTGGATACCTGAAAAAAAGTGTTCTAAGAGATAACACAACTTATTCATGGAGAAAAACAAAAGTCACTGACCAGCTCACCTGAAAAATGGCGCACGCATTCGATGATTCTCCTTATCATCAGAGAAACATAGAAAACATGTTGAACCAGCACCGATAACATAATTAGAAGCAGCAAACTTTTATTCTATCAAGAGATTAAAAAAACAATATCTAACAAATTATATGAATCCAATAAAAAATCTGACACGATTCAGACTAGTCCTAAGTCATAGTGATCATAGGAACAATAATCATGTTCTTAATGATTACCTGGTGTGCAGTAACTTACTCTCTTTCATTATCATAGATCACATTTACATCCTTGATGTTTTGGATATTGATTATTTAAGTCTCTTGATGGAATAAAATTTTCTGCTTTTTATCGTGTTTTTGGTGCTGTTTTCTAATATTGTTATTCATGGGAACTGAAGGGTAAACATAGTTCAAGGTGAAGACATATGTCCTGTTGTCTCATATAGATCCGTCGTGGTTTCTGTTGTGATCTTTCTTACAGGTAAACAGATAATTGAACCTGAACATGGTGTGAACTGAGCCTTAATGAGTTTATTTGCACTGTGTGATAACAATGCATGTGAGTGTCCACTAATCCATAGAATTCAATAAATTTTAAGTTTTTCTCTAGAAATGGAAGTGGACATATTATTGGTAAGAAACAAGCTAATAAACTAGATATGGCAGGAAAAAGAAATGTAGCAACTAATCAAACAACATGATTGGTTGCTGTAAACTTCCACTATTTGTAATAGTGTTCTTAAACACCAACATTTACAAAGGTCTGACTTCTTTTTGACTGGCCACTGTTTTTGACAGGGGCCGGTGGAAGTCACCAGTCTGCAGCATGTTCCAATAGAAGGGAATTATTGGCTTGCAAATCTCTACTCCTCTAAGAACGGGGCTTTTACAAACAGCTCAATTCCAAGAGCGGCTTACTGACCACGCAGCATTTTATGGAAACTCCGGCTGAGTTACCCTTTAATCACTGTGGTATGTGACTGCGTGCTCAAAGTTCCCCCTTTGATTAGGTCACTAAGTTTCCCTTTGACTGGGTCAGTTCCTTGGGAAACCTTCTTCAGTTAGTCCTGAGGACCCAGAAAGAACCTTAGGTCATAGGTTGTTGAGTAAGCTTGTGATTAGGTCACACTAAATCTTCCCTAAAACTAGCCTGTGAATTTGTGACACAGAGTATAATGTATTTGTACATAGCAGTATATAAAATAGTAATCCTTTGATGGGATTAAAACAATGTAATAAAAAATGTAGTAAAATACAAAAATCCAACAAAACATAAAGTATTAAAAACATTCATAGGTAACAAAAACAATCTACTCTTGAAGTAGCACCTTGAGAAGAGTAGCCACTTGACCATAATGACGTAAAAAAATATTTAACAAGTTAGTGTAAACAATTTATATGAAAACAGAATAAAAAATTAAACAAAAAATAATTGTAATGTAATTATGCCCTGTAAAAGTTATAGAATTTACATGCTAGTTTACATGTACCCACATGTACAATTTCTCTTTCACAAAACAAGTCTTCATATAGCCACAATCACTGAAAGAAAAAAGAAAAGTGATAGCTGCTGTAACACAGAGAGGCGAAAAGTGCAGCACGTCTTTGAGGGGTTAAAGTACAGCTTTGAACAGTTGCCGTATACGTTGTGGCAAAAATGCCTTTGGATTATAACAAAGCTGGGCAATCCTCTCCCAAAGGTTTTGCATGGAAAATGTATCCCTGCTTTCTTTTTACAGGATCCATTTGTGGTTCTGCCACATAATATACGGGACCCATAGAGAACAGCTATTTGACAGACCAATGGCTTTTTTTGTTTTCAGACTATTTAATCTCAGTTGAAAGTAATCGGACTGACAAGACTTGCATTGTTCTGGAATTCCATTCACTTCTGCCTAGCTGTGCAGATGAACACATATTGCATCCTAAACTATGCAAAGTGAATTTCTGAGATACTGGTGTAGTCTGCATTTCTTGATGTTGTAAGCAGTTGGAGGTCTGTCTGTGGCAGCATCTTACCTGCTTTTATCTTGTTTAGGTTTCTCCTCTGCCTCCTACTTAAAGGTCCATGTTAAAACACATCATGGCGCCCTCCTCAGTGCGGGCCCTCACCCGCCGGAGTCCCTCCCAAACGGTGCAGCGCTGTTCCACTGTGTCCGGACCTGTGGCGTGAAAGGCAAGCGTTGCACAGCCGGCTGTCCGTGCAGAGGGGGGCGCATCCGTGAGCTAGAATGGGTTGTTGGAAATTGCATTCGTTGCTAGTTGTGGTTGTACACATTAAGTATCAAAGGAACTAATCATGGACCATTAATGCATACAGATGTTACCTCTATTCTACTGGTCAAGAGTTTTAGAACACCTCAATTTTTTCCACTTTTTACTGATTAACACAGTTTAATGTCTCAAATGTACTTTGAAATAAAAGAAAAGAAGAAATAAACGAGTTAAGATGGATTCAAATAATACATTAACAAATGAAGTCTTGACTTTTGCCTCTTCAAAGTAGCCACCTGTAGTAACAATCGAGGCATTACAATAACAGCTTTACAGCTTTCAATTAAGGTATTTTTACTAAAATTGTAGTCAGATATTGTTCAGAAATGTATTCCCAACATTGTTGCAAAAGTTCCCACAAACAGGCTACATTTACAGGTTGCTTTACTTTCACCCTTCTATTCAGTTTATCCCAAAGAAGCACAATGGTGTTTAAAGGGGTTTCACCACAAAGTAAAATTGACGTGGGAAGCTTGCATATAAATAATAAACATTTTCACCATTCATCATTATTACAAATTCTCCACCATTTTTGTTTTAGCCCTGTCCTCAGTGATCCTTAGTGTACAGCTTGTCTCTCGGGAATACAACCAGTGATGAGACCCCCTGAGTCCTGGCCACACAAGCTCAGTATTGCCTCTCCTCTCAGGCAGCTGCTGTCAGTATATTCCCTTCCTAGTAATCATACACACTTACTGATGAGCGAGTGTTCAACCCCTGTGCTGTCATTCTACTCCTGTGGTCTGTACTCCTTAGTAATTAGGCAAACAGTGCAAATAAATAAAAAAGAAAGCTCAATCAGGTATGTGCATTGAGAAAGAAAAAAAGAATCCACATTTGGATCCAGCAGAGGAGGTCTAGACCATCCCACTTCCTCCTCCATATTTGACAGTTGCAGTTGGTGTTGCAAACTGAGGAACCAGGGCTGTGGAGTCGGCAAGCCAAAGCCCCGACTCCGACTCCAATTTCCCAAACCTCCGACTCCCTCATACACGGTGCATGTTTAAGTGATAACTTTACTGTAGTAAAATGCTAACATCAGGTTTTTTATCACATTATGATACAATAATCAAGCTATTTAGGTAGAACAGACACTGACAAGCAAAAGGGTAACAATGTTTTCATCTTTTGAACACTTGTGGGTAGCGTTGAAGAAAAAGCTGTATTTGTATCCAAGTCCAGTCTGCAACAACATTGGGAATGTGTAGAAGAGACCTGGGATCAGATTCAGGCATCCTTTAATCTGATCCAGAGCCCAGGAGGATTCAGGTAGTGCTGAAAACCAAAAGGTGGATTTCCCAAATACTAACAAAAATAATAAAAATTTACATTTTGATTTTTTAGGAGCAAAACAGTAACAATGCAGTTACAGGAAAGAATCTGCAGAACTAAGCAGATGCTAAATACTTGCAAGTCAAATTTATGTATAAGATGGGTAAGATGACTGTATATAGAATTACAGTAGCCTCATGTGCAAAGCTGTAGTGGAGGGTGAGATATGGAGCCTGAATGTCACAAGTTCAAACCATTGTTACCATTTTGCTTGTCAGTGTAAAATATATTTATTGGACATGACTTTAGAACACAAAAAAATTGTAAATATGCAAAACACTGCAGGAACATTTGTGGAGTCTCTGAATTTGTTCTGAGAAATGGTATCGCCTCCATCAGATCTTGTATACATGACCTCACATCTGATCTCATTATTTCCAGGCTAGAGAACAGCCTTACACTAACTTGGGTTGGGGGCAAAGCGGTGACCACAGGGGCAACATCTCTAACAATGTCAGGGTATAAAGGAATTGCCTCAGCCACAGTCAGTTTTGATGAATGGTTGAACTCCTCTACTTCTTTGAAAGCAGGTGAAAAATTTAGCTGAAATTCTTTTGCCATGGGAACGGAATCTTTTCCCCTGGGACAGTGCTTTGCCTGCTCCATGTCATCAATTACACTCCTCATGTGATAAGGCTGAAGATATGGGAGCAGTAGCACTGGCCGGACCCAATTCCTCTTGCTCTTTGCACTGCATCGAACTAACTGGATCAACTTATTATATATTTTGGGAGTCGGAGTCGGTCCCTTTTATGACAACACCGACTCCACGACTACGACTCCACAGCCCTGTGAGGAACCATCTTTTCAATTATGTGACAACGTACAAAACCCTGCATGATGTACCAAAGATGTAAAATTTTGATTCATCAGTCCATACAATCTTCTTCCACTTTTCAGTAGTCCACTGGTGCTGATTAGCCCAGGCAAGTCTTTTTTTTTTTATTTTGTTATCTTGTGTTTCAGATAGAAGTATTCTTTTCACCGTTGAAATTATTTACTTTTTGCTGCATTAGAGTTTGTCCCCATGGCAGGGTTTTCAGTTGGTTTTACATACAGTTTTCTGATTTGAAAACGTCAGTAAACCGACTGTAACCTTTTACATTGATTTAAATAGAAAATCCGTGCACTGCTGTTCTTTACACTGACGGCATAACGAAAAACTTATTTCTTGTTTTTGGGCAGAAGATGTAAATGTCAGTGGTTGAGGGGGACGGGTGAATCCACAAACCGTGGACTGAACTGTCTCCCAAAACCATGGAAACAATGTTAAAATACCGGCCGGATTCTGTAATCAGAATCCGGCCGGTATTTTAACCTGCCGTGTGGACACACCCTTAAAGGGGTTTTGCCACAAAGTGAGTTCCTTACCCCCTTATCAGCTCAGGGGAGAATATAAACAAATCATGCTGAGTCATGAATGCTGCAGGGGTGAGAGGGAGGGGGTGAGCAGAGAGTGAGGAAGAAGGGAGCGTCTCAAAAGTTTACTCAAATAATAACATTACAACAGTGGATTCTCTATACAGCAGACAGACTCATACACTGCACTTTCTCCCCAGCCACTTGAAAGCTCATTCATGTTCCCTGTCATCAGATAAGAAGTGCAAACACACAAGCGTGGCCAGAACAGCTCTCTGTCAGCTCCTGGTCGTGTCTAATGTAAACTTTCAGGAAACTAAGGGGTACTGAGCAATGCTGTAGCTCTCACAGGCTTCACTTTTTGTAATCACATATATTTAGAAAAGTGATTAAATACCCATTTTGGAGGATCCCACGTCAACATTACATCGTGGCAAAACCCCTTTAAGTGATGCTTGAAGATTTTGAATTGTGGGCTGCTGATCACTCGAAGTATTGACTCTTAAAAGCTTGTCATCTGATTTTGTTGTGGGCTTTGGTCTGCCACACATCTTGCTGTCAGAGTTACCTCCAGTTTTCAAGTGCCTTTTTAATTACGGTAAATAGGGAACTGAACTGACTGGCACCTTGGCTTTCTTGGCAGTTTCTCTGTGAGGCAGACCTACACTTCTTAAGAGTTAAAATTGTCTGTCTCTCTTCCTTTGGTAATTGGCTTTTCATTGCCCTTATACTAGCAATGTGCTCTGTCCTTAAGGGCAAAACTATCCAAAGCCTGTCCTTAAGGGAGTTATCAAGTCTGTTCCAACACTGGTTATATAGAATCAGAGGGGTTGAAAGTAATCTCCAAAAGTTGAGACACTTGTAGGAATAATGCAGAGTAGCTGTCCTTGATGTCTTCCCTAATAAAACAAACAAAAAAAACCTTTGTTGAAAAACAGAAATTCAAACTATTGTTTTTGAGGTCACAGAGCCATATTGTCTTTATGTTTTTAACTTGCTTTTGAACCTTTGAACCATTTCACATTATTTGCTGTACTAGAATTGTGTTAATGTCAAATAGAACTGGAAATATTGAGGTTTTCTAAAACTTTGACCAGTAGTGTATGTGCAGCGTAATAACTAAGGCTTTATTTACACTGGTGTCATGGTTCCACCATGTCAGGTTTCTTTTTCCCCAATGGGCAAAATACTGTAGTCTGCTATGCTGATGGATTTACAAGTTAAAGGGGTTGTCTCACCATGCTGTTTCACAGAGCCACAGGCAGCTTCAAATTCATGCTCCCTCACTCTGGTTAGGCTGTGGGTCGTTCTATAGCAGTGATTAGCATATCAGCTCTGTATTCCCACCTCTTCTAATTGTACTGAGGAGATGTAATCGATAGCGCAGAATGCTTCAGAGCTCAAAGTAAACAAATGTAATTAATCTACTTTGTTTGTTAGATATTGTTTGTTAGACACTTTGTTCTCAAGCAGCATCCAACGATGACAGCAGGACGATAAACAGAGAAACTTGTATGCACTCAGAGCAGTTACAGTCTCTCTTATCTCCTGACCAGCGAAAAAGAATGTATTTGGAACAAGTCTTGCTTTAACAGTCCCTCTTTGTTGAAAACTAATCTTTGTAGTGAGACAACTTCTTTAAAAAATGTATTAGGATCCATTTTAAAAACTGAGGAATCATATCCATCATGGATCCTTTAAATATAGATCTCCTGATGCTAGTGTGAACAGAGCCTTAAAATGCACACACCTAGCACTATCGATTTAAAAATATAAAACATAAGGAATATATGTAAAGATATAGGGTTGTTTAGACAAAATAAAATATGGTCTGTGCTAAATGTGGCCAAGAAATGTTCTAAAAAGAAAAAAAAAATGCAGCTCCATGTAAGCAAACAAAAGTTCCTGGATGTAACAGTGTTATGCAGAAGGAACCAGCTCAGGGCAGAACAGAAGAACAGTCCAGTTTGAGTTAAAAGGGTTTTCTGTTTTATGTGAATAAAGCTTAATGATTAAATAATAACAAGTTCTACAACTTTCTTATACATGTGTATATATAGTGTTTAACACACAAAACATAATAGGTAAACAAGATCTTACACACTATGAACATGGGATGGCTGTGGTTGAAGCTCTGGTGTGCATGCTGCACTTGTGAATTGTCTGAGCAGCAGATGTTAAAAGGAGTTTTCCAAAACTTTTAAAAACCTCCATACTTTCTCCCACTGCGCTAAAATAGAAAATGAACCCATACTTGCCTTTCCCATCACCACTGTTCCAGCCCTCCCAAGTCCGTCACTGACGACGTTACGTTCATGGATCACATTTTGCCAGCCAAATTTGGGTT
>JAODAL010017245.1:0-78339 GCA_025379985.1 Phyllomedusa bahiana | reverse complement strand
CCCCCCTCACGGGGCCCTTCTTCTCTCTCTCCCCTTATCAGTCTTCAAAACATCTCCAAGATTTCTCCCGTCTTCCCCCACACTCTGGAACTCACTGCCCCAACACAGCGCCCTCCCTCCCTTTCCCCAGCTTCAAAAGCCCCCTGAAAAACCCATCTCTTCAGGATACCCTAAAATATAGTCCCCCTGCTGCCATTACCCCTCCACAAAAGTCTCCCTCCACCTTCTGTCTTTTCCCCCACCTTGTAGATTGTAACCTTCGGGGGCGGGGTTCTCTCTCCATCTGTCCCGTTGATTGTCACATATGTCAGCATTGCTTTATGTAATTATGTCCCCCTCTTTAATGTACAGCCCCCGGGAATTTTAAATCCCCGCCTAAAAAAAAATAATAAAAATAATAATAATAATAAATTCCCTTCTTTCTTTATTCCCCTTTGACCTTCCTTCTTCTCTGCTCTTTATTCCTATTGTTATCTTTCATCCTTCCTGTCTCCTTCCCTTCTTTCATCTCCCCTTTTTCATTATTAATTTTTCTTGTTTTTTCTTCCTTTTTCCTCTGTTTCCTTCCTTCTCTCTCCCACCACTTTTCATTCTCTCTCCTTACTGCAGTCCTTCTTATTATCCTTCCTGGTTTTTATTTATTTTTTACTTTCTAGTTTTTCCCATCTTTTGTCTTTCTCCCTTCATTCTTTTACCTTTTTCCTCCCTTCTTTATTCTTACTGCTTTCCTTTTTCCATCTCTCATCCTTCCGGTCTGGTCCTCTCTTCCTTTTTTCTTAATTCCATTCATATTCATTCTTGTTTGTTCTTCCTGTACCTGTGTTGTTTCCTTGTGACTCTGATCTCTCTCCCATACTGCAGTCCATCTTATTTTCCTTCTTGTTGTTACTTCCTTTTTTTAATTTTTCTGCTCCTTCTTTTAGCTTCTTCCTCCCTTCTGCATTCCTACTACCTTCTTTCTTCCTTCTACCATCTTAATCCTTCCTGTTTGTTCCTTTTCACTTTTTTCATTCCATCAATATTCTCTTGTTTTTTTTTTTAAATATATATATAAAAAATATATATAAAATATATATATACACCACCGGCACTTTTTAAGGGACACCGGGCCAATGCCGTTTAAAACTTTTTTCTAATCAGCCAATCACATGGCGGCAACTCAGGCTTTTTCCCTGTAGACATTGGGCAAGGGCAATCTCCTGCAGTCAAACCGGGATCAGTATGGGGAAGAAAGGTATTGGTGCCTTTGACGTGGAAGTTTTGGGCCGAAGGGGGGTCTGATATTTCGGAAACTGCTGATCTCCGGATTTTCAGCACAACCATCTCTAGGGTTTACAGAGAATGGTCCCAAAAAAAAAAAAAAAAACCATGAGCGGCAGTCCGTTGGGGGGAAATGCCTTTTTTTGAGCCCAAAGGGCAAAAGGGGAATTGGGCAGACTGGTTCGAGCTGATAGAAAGGGAACAGTTCTAAAAAGCCACCCGTTACAACCAAGGAGGGAGAAGAGCAACTGAACGCAATACGGCGAACTTTGGGCAATGGGCACAGCAGCAGAAGCCACACTGGGTGCCACTCCTTTTACTAAGAACAGGAAAGGGGGGGGGGGGGGGGGGGGGGGGGGGGGGGGGGGGGGGCGGCTCCAATTTCCCCCGTCATAAAAATTGGACATTGAAATTTGGAAAAAAACGTGCCTGGTTGATAGTCTCGATTTTGCTGCGACTTCGGGATTTTTAAATTTGGCAAAAAACAACAGAAGCAGGGACCATCCTCCCTTGTTCAAGGTTCGGGCTGGGGGTGGGGGGTGTCATGGTGTGGGGTATTTTCTTGGCACTTTTTTGGGCCCCCTTGGTCCAATTGAGCATGGGTTGCAGCCCTTGTGGAATCATGCCACGAAGAATTAGGGGTTCTGAGGCAAAAGGGGGTCCAAAACCCCTTTCTAGCATGGTGTACCTAATAAAATGGGCCCGGGGAGTTAATTTATTATATATATATTAATATATATATAATATATTATATATATATATAAAAATTTATATATTATATTTAAAAATTATTTATTTATATCCGTTTCTTCTTTTTTTCTGTTGGTACAACTGTCATTCAAGTCCAAGGATGGAGAATTCATTTAGCTGTGCCTCTTATTATTTGTATTGATCCTTTGAAGATATTCTACTGTTTTTACAATTATTATTGATCCCAAGATTATGTTCTATAAAAATTTTAAAAATTGGGTTATTTGTTTTCTTTTTGGGTTTTTATGTTTTTTGTAAAATAGAAAATTTACCTGACTTTTTACCCCTTTCGCCCGGGTTTTTTTAAAAATTCCACAAAAAAAATTCAAAAAAATTTTTAATTTTTTTTTCCATTTCCCCAAAACCCTGCAGCAATTTTTAAGAAAAAGGGGGAAAAAATTTTAAAAGGGATAAAATTTGAACCCACCTTATTTCGTCCTTTAAAAATTTGGGGTTTTTAATTTTGGCCCCCTTGGGGGCCCAACCTTTTTTTAATTTTTTTAAATTTAAACCCGTGTGTTTTTTTTGTTTTAACATTTTTTAAAAATTTAAAGGGTTTTTAAACGGGTCTTTTTTACCCGGATTTTTTTGGGGTTTTGGGGCCCACGAAGGTAAAATTATGGCACCCCTTTTGGGGGGGGGGGAATAAAAAGCTCCTTTCCCCTTTTTTTAATAGCCAACTTAGATTTTTTTTTTTAGAAAATTTTTTAACCCAATTTTTTTTCCTTTAAACCTTTTACGTTTTCTTTTAAAAAATTTTTGGGGGGAAAATTTTTTTTTTAGCCACCGGGAAAATTGTTTGGGGGCCCCCCTTTTTTTTTTGGGGGCATTTTAAACATGATAGGAAAAAAAAAATTTTTCCCTCCTTAAGGGGAGCATTATTACGAAAAGTTAAAAATTTCCAGGTTTTTTAGTTGGGGTTTTTTTTTAAAAATTTTTGGGTTTTTCAAAAAATTTTTTAAACCCCTTTTCCTTTTTTTTTTCCCCAAAAAAGGGAAAAGGGTGAATTAATAAAAAAAAAAAAAAAAAAAAAAAAAAAAAAAAAAAAAAAAAAAAAAAAATTTTTAAAAAATAAAAAAAAAAAAAAAAAAAAAAAAAAAAAAAGAAAATTTTTTTTTAAAAAAAAAGAAACAAAAACCAAACAAAAAAAAAAAAATAAAAAAAATAAAAAAAAAAGGAGAAAAAGAAAGAAAAAAAAAAAAAAATTTTAAAAATAAAAAAAAAAAAAAAAATAAAAAAAAAAAAAAAGGTAAAAAAAAAAAACAAGAAACAAAAAAAAAAAAAAACACAAAAAAAAAAAAAACCCAAAAAAAAAAAAAAAAAAAAAAAAAAACAAACCAAAATTTAAATAAAAAAAAAAAAAAACAAAAAAAAAAAAAAAAAAAAAAAAAAAAAAAAAAAAAAAAAAAAAAAAAAAAAAAAAAAAAAAAAAAACCCAAAAAAAAAAAATTTTTTTTAATAATAAAAAAAAAAATTTTTTTAAAAAAAAAAAAAAAATTTAAAAAAAAAAAAAAAAAATTTTAAAAAAAAAAAAAAAAAAAAAAATAAAAAAAAAACAGAGTTATTTTTTTAAAAAAAAAAAGAAAATAAAAAAAAAAAAAAAAAAAACCCCCAAAAAAAAAAAAAAAAAAAAAAAAAAAAATTTTTTTTAAAACTTTTAACATTTCCCAAAAAAAAAAAAAAAAAAAAAATAAAAAAACAAAAAAAAATTTTTAAAAAAAAATTTAAAAAAAAAAAATTTTTATATAAAAAAAAAAAATTAAAAAATACAAAAAAAAAAAAAAATGTAAAAAAAAAAAAAAAAAAAAAATTTTTAAAAAAAAACAAAGAAAAAAAAAAAAAAAAAAACAAAAAAAAAAAAAAAAAAAAAAAAAAAAAAATTCCCCTTTCCAAAAAAAAAAAGGCGACCGGGGAGGACTAGGGTAATTCGGGGGGCCCTTACTCAAACGAGCCCCCTTTGTTTTCGGGTTTTAATGCCCTGCATCGGGGGGCCCCCGGTTTCCCCCGGCAGGCCCCAAAAATTTTTCTCACCCCTTCCCCCCCGGGGGGGGAAAACCTGTTCCCACCAGGGAAATCCTTTTCCAAACCTCTTTGATGAAAAAGCGGGGGGGAAAAGGGGGAAAAAAATAATCCGAGGAATTTTTTGTTGCAAAGCGGTAAAAGAAAGAAAGGGAAGGAAAAAGGGGGGGTCGGCCCCTTGCGTCCCTTTTGGAGGCGTCCTAGGAAAAATAAGCCCCCCTTTTTTGAAGTTTTCAGGGTGGTAAAAAGGGGTTTTTTTTCCAGAATTTGTTGTGAGATTTACTGGGGGGAAATTTTTTTGGGGGGTTTTCCCTAAAAAGGGGAGGGGGGGTGGAAGTCCCAGGTTTCCCCAAAAAAGGGGAAAAGGGGCATCGCCTAAAAAGGAAAACCCCCACCCTTTTTTTTTCCAAAGCCTTGTTCCCCAGGTAAAACCCCTTCGGGCCCAGAGGGCCAAAAATCATTTTTAACCCCCCAACTTTTAGTAAGCAGCAATCAGTTTAAAACAACATTCCCCCAAAAGGGGGGAAGATGGGGTAAAGGGCACACCCCTTTCCCCCCTCCTCCGCCCCCCGTTCCAACCCTTTCCCCCCGGCTGTCCCCCGCCCCCTTTCCCCCCCCCCTTCCCCCCCCGGGGGCCCCAGCCCCCAAAAACCCCCCCCTTTTCCCCCCTTCCCCGCACCCCAAGCCCATACCCCCTTTCCCCCTTTTCAGGGGGGACAAAGAAAACTTTAAACCCAAAACCTCCCAAAAAAAGCCGAAAAAAACCAACCCTTTTGGGGGTTTTCCCGGGGTTTTGGCCAAGGGTTCCCCCTTGGGCCCTTGCCCCCCCCAAACCAATGCCCCCCGGCCTTTCCAAAAAAGCCCCCGGCCCTGGCCAGAGGTCCTAAAAAAAGGGTTTTTTTTGCCGGGGTTCATTTTTCCCCGAAAAAGGGACAAAAGGGAAAAGCCAAAAAAAAATTTTTTTAACCCGGGGAGGGGGGGGTGGTGTCTCGGTGGTGGGCTCTCCCCCTCTTAAAAAAAGCCGGGATGGGAGGGTTTTTTCCCCAAGGCCCTTTTTGGGGCACCGGCCCAAGAAACCACCGGGGTTAATTTCTTGGAAAAAACCACACAGGTTGGGGACGTCGCCGAGACCGGGGGGTTTTAAAAAATTTGGGAACGGTGGGGTTTTGGGGGAAATTTGCCCCCCCCTTTAAATGGGTAGGGGAGCAATCCCTTCTGGCACATTCTGAAACCTTGTCGTCCAGAAATTTCTAAAGCAAAAAACGGTGGACTGCCGGAGGAAGGTCGAGGTTGAGTTCGCACTTCCCCGTTCGCACCTGCTTGTCCCCCCTGGCTGCGTTGCAAGTCAGTAGCCCCCCGTCAAAACCCTCTCATTGTTGGTGGCAAACCGGAATTCCCCCCTCCACTGCTCCAGCGATTGTCGCGCGCAATGCCCTTTCGCGTACGAAGTGACACTTGGGCCCGACAAGCAGCGGGTGGGACCTTGGGGTGTTAACCACCCAAGTGGGAGGCAGGGAAAGGTCTGCACCATCCCGAAGAAACCCCCAAAAAAGGTCGTGCGGAATCCCTTGTAGCTGAGCTTGTGGTGTTTAGTTCTGGAACGATCGTTGGACACCCGAAAAAACAGGGCCCGCCCCGACGGGGGGGAGGAAGGACACAAATGGGACCGAAACCTTTCTCTCCAACGAATCACAAGGCCGACGTTTTCACAATTTTTATCGGGCTTCATTGGCAGTGGTTCGGGGTCCAAGGCTAGGCAAGGGGGCAAGCTCTCAGGTGCATATCTGAGGCAATCGGGCGGTTGAAGCTTGCCGGGGCAGCGGGGAGGGGGGGAGGGGGTTCTGACACGAGTTACCATTTCCCCCCCTTGGAAAAGGTGGGGCGAAAATTTAGGGGAGGGGAAGATAGGAAAATCAGTTTTATGCCCCTCGACCAGAGGCTTGGGAAATCAAGGTCCAATCTCTCCATGAGTGCTTGGTGCCCATTTCCCCAAAATGTCCTGCTTAAGGCCATCAAAATGAAAACAGTTACTGGGTGGCACCCTTTGGATTCCCGGGACAAAAAAAAAACTCGCACTTTCTTCCAACCCCCCCAAAAGAGAGTAAAGCAGGAAATGGAGACCTTGGTGATTGATCAACTGGGACATCTGTTTGTCTGTTCACTTCTTCAAATGTCACGGTGGGGGAAAAACGTCAGGACGTGACAGCATTTTGAGGGCCAAGTCGCAGCGGCAGGCAAACAGGCAAGGGCAGAAGCTAATGGGGGACCTCTGGCAACTTTATTTACCACCTCACCAAGATTTAATGCAGGGCACACTACAACACACAGAGACCACTTAAGATCATGTGCAGATTTGCGTCTCAACAAAAGATGTTTTTGATGTTTCCGGACCCCCAAAGACTTCTGGGGACAAAATGGAGAAAGGCCCCAGTGCTCGCCCCCAAAAAGGGGTTGTCTGCCCAAAAGCCCGGTCATATCTGGGGCCTTCACAGCTGGGGAGTCATTTCAGACAAACGCACGGTTTCCACGATAATTGGATCGTTTGATTTCATCAAAAATAATCAG
This sequence comes from Phyllomedusa bahiana, assembly GCA_025379985.1. NCBI lineage: Eukaryota > Metazoa > Chordata > Amphibia > Anura > Hylidae > Phyllomedusa > Phyllomedusa bahiana. Next base: position 71,745 of record JAODAL010017245.1, on the reverse strand, counting down.
GGGATGGATTTGATGTTGGGCCCCATTGCCCCGGGTACCCATTAGTTGCCGGGTTTCTTCACTCCTCTTCAAACAGAAATGGCCTCTTTAAAAATTTTTTTTAAAATATCATTTCGCTCTGCAATTTTATTTCAGTTTCCCAAAAAAATTTTGTGGTTTTGCGGGTGGGACTGTAAAGACGGGAAGGTTCAGAAAAACCGAAATTCCCTTTTCTCACTTTTTCTTTAGAATTTTTCCATTGTCAAGGTTTTGGGGTCGTTGCGGAGATCAGCATAATCTGGTCCTTTGGAAAGAAATGTGCTTCAAGGGCTTTTCCTTCCAAAATTTTTAACATTTTTTTAATTTTTTGGGTCAGGCTTTGAAATGCAGCATACTACAGGTCCTTTCTAAAAAATGTGGGGTTTTTTAACCCGACATTTGTTCTTACAAATTTTAAAAGTGATCAAGGGTATGGGTTTTAAAAAGGGGGAAATTTTGCCCGTTTGGAACAAATTTAAAGACTTTTTTTCAAGTCTTTAAAAAATGTGTTTTTAAAAAAACCCCTTTTTTACAATTTTAAAAAAAAAAGGGCAAAAGGGTTTTTGGGTTCCCCCAAAAAAAAGGTTTTCTGAATAAACTTAAAAAAACTTGTTTCAAAAACTTTAAAATACCCCGAATTTCGGGGGAGGAGGAAAATTTTAAAAATTAAAGGGGAAACAAAAGGTTTGGGGGGATTTTTTTCCCCTTTTTTAAAGGGGGTTTTCTTTGGGGATTTGGCCAAAATAAAAAATTTTCCCTTAACAAAATGGTGTTAAAATTTTTCCCTTTTTAAAAATTTGGGGCAGAGGTTTGGGGGCTCCAGTTGGCCCAGGGCAAAATAGTCAATGTCCCCGTTAAATAAAATGGTGGGGGAAAGCTCCTTTTTCGGCACTTTTTAATCTGGGGGTCAACGGTTTGGGGGTCATGCTGGGCCCCGGAAGGGATTCAAATTTCCCGTTCAAGTAAAAAAATTTGGTTCAAATCATACGCCTTCTGGCACTTTTAATTTGTGGGTGATGCAGGTTTAAGGGTAAGGTTTTTGGGGACGACAGGGTTTGTGAATGGTCTGGACTTTTTTTCTGTGCTTTTATAAAATGTGGTTGCCTAAAATTACAAATCCATTTGATGTTTTGGGGTTTAATTCCATTCCCAGCCCTGTTTTTGGGGGTAAGAAGAAAGGGGTTTTTTCCTCCCCAAGACTTTAATGGTCATGGCGTAATCTATTTTTCGCTAGGAAAACGTCTTGTAATTGAGATAGACTATCGACCCAGCGATAGTCCGTAACGCTCCCTACTAACATTCCTTTGACCACACATCTTAATGCCCCCGCTGAAAACCGTCCTTAATGGCAATTTTTTGTGGCCTCAAGAATTAAACACAGTAAAAAGGGGGGGACTGGATGGGCGAAAGGGTCGGTTACCCTTCCTGAAGAGTACAGCCAGCACTCAACAGAATGGCCAGTGCAAGCACAGGAAGCAAAGAATAGTGGCCCCAAAATTTAAACGACACCCCGCACTGCTTTGTTCGCAATTAAAATGGTGCACAGCTTGATAGCTTTTAAAGGAATTAGTACCCACCAGAGTAGGAAGCTCGGTGGAGGGGCTAGCTATAATACAACCTTAATTGACCACATGATGAACCACGGTCCTTTGAGGTCAGCTGTAATGCTGATGTAGTCCTCAAGAAAAAGGAGTTTACTACTTTAGTCCATGGGTGCATTCAGTGTGGTCCCCCTATCGTAGATATTCAAATTTGCTCCTACATGGAGGAAGCGATGGGGTGGAGAGGTGGCTTCTTATCAGTTTTTTTTTCTCTACTTATTTGTATAGTTTACTAAAAAATTTTTCTGCTTCTTAGGTCAAATAAATTCCAATTGCTTATGGCGCCAAACCCCCTCTCTTAGGTGATAAAAAGGGACCTTCATTTTTATTTGGGTCCCCGAAGTGGAAAACCTAATTTCATCTTTTGGCATATATTGTCAATGTTCCATAAATGTCTCAGATGGAAGTTTTAAGGTTTATAGTGGTCCTTGAGAGTGCTACGAACTAAAAATTTTAGCTTCTCAGCTCCTTTCCCATATTGCCTTGTGTTATGCAGATGATTTGTGGAGTGCAAAATGGCAATTTCGTATCTCCACACGCCTATGTAGGTGTTCTCCCTAAGGATAGATATTCTCTTTCTGAGCCACTCATTGCCTCCCACTCCCAAGACAGCATCACTCTGCTCTGTACTGACGAGGGGCAAACACCCCGAAACGGTTGTCTACAGATGGGTGATGCTGGCTTGGCTAAATATCCTGTTTGCTTTCCAAAGACCCAGTGGGTCAAAAGCAAATTGAGGATTTGTTACATCCAACAGAGGGCGCTTGAGCTTCTCAGCTCCTTTCCCATAATGCCTTGGGATATGCAGATGCTTCGTGGAGTGCAAAAAGGCAATTTCGAATCTCCACACGCCTATAAAGGCGCTCTCCCTTTCTGAGCCTCTGGCCAAAACATATTGAGCATCGCTGTGGTTAGAAATGATCTGATTTGTGCCCCTTGCCACTCAGTAGCTTAAATTAGTATGCCCTGAAGGATGAAGATACGCTCTGAAGATACATGGCTGTATCATGGTCATCTAGTATTGCCACTCTTATTCAGTATTGTGATTTACAGCCAATGCCAGGAAACCATCAGCCGGAGCCCAATACTCTTGCTCAGGGGTAGTACTGGCAATAATGCTGTCAGGAACCCTAATCAAATTTCATGAAATATTGGAGCCTGCTGATATGTTGCAAAACAGGGGCATAGCTATAAGGTTTCAGAGGCAGCAGTCACTACCGGGCCCTGCAGCCTGAGGGAGCCCGAAAGCCGTCCTGCCACATAAGGAGATACCAGCGGCACATGGTAGATGGGGGCCCATTTCACTTTTTGCAGTAGGCCCCCGGTGATTCATGTTCCGCCTCTATTGCAAAATAAATACTTTTACTGATCGCGGGACCCATTTGTGTGGGGCCCTTAAATTCCTTATTGCGCCCCCTGTTCATGGTAGTATAAGAGTCAATGGTAAATCATTTCAAGGCAACAGTAAATTTAGAATAAGTTCCCTGAAAGAATCGCACAGGAACAAAAAGCTGAAGACACTTGGGAATACTGTGACTTAAGGTGACTCATGCACCAGGCTCTGAAGCCTGGTGCTCTCAGCAGACACAGAGTTGGTTGCAAAGTTCTGTGGTTGTTGGTGGCTGGCGGCGGCGGCGGCGCCTGCTCAGCTCTTGGCGGAAGTTCATGCTGTCTACTGACAGATATTTTCCTCTCAATTCTGCTATTGTATTCCAATTGTTAAGGAGATCCTGGCTGGTTTAATTTCTCTGGTTATGCCTTGTGGCACCCTGACCCTGGAATTACTAGCATTAATAGCAGTCATAGCAGTCTCTCACATAAGACCTCATGGTTCCTTAGAGTCAATCTGCAACATTACACCAGGTATCCACCCAACAAGCTTTAAAAAGGAATCACTAGTCTTGTAAACATCTGGACCTGCAGCAGGACTGGGTTTATTTGATGCAATTGCTCTTGATATGTGATTGTGCCGTGTAGTTATCTGCAGTCAAGGAGACATCATGATACACAAAGGCCCCCAAATGGTTAAGTAACACTTCCGGCTCTGCTACATCTTTATAAGCCTTACGTTCACAGCAGCGTTTATCTATGCATTCTCTTGTTATACATCTCACAAGCAGGTGGTTATCTTGATGGCGAACGCGTGATTTGAAGTAGTAGAGATGTAAGCGCAGCTGCCTGGCCCACTTCATTATCTCTCTTCTCCAGTGTCTTATTGGGGTTACGCTGCGGACAGGAATTCTGAGGAGACTTGTATGTGACTCTTTTAGCTTGCTATCTACTTTATTAAATGGATTCCCTGGAGTTTTGCCTTTTGCTGCTTATACAGATTATGTGGGGTCAGTCCGAGGCAGCGAAAGCCGCGCTGCTAAGACACATCGTATTTACTTATCTTATTGATTGTTCTCTTAGTTAGGAAACGTTATTATCACTCACAGCTTAGTAAATACCACAAAAAGTGACGGAGTCGTCTCCGCACCAAAATGCAGTAACTGTGCTTCCCAATATTCAATGGGGTCCAGTAAAGGGCACCATGCACAATTGAAGCTGCTGATTTTTGCAGTACCAGCAGCTGTCTAATGTGAATGAGGGTCTCTAGACTCTCCCCCGACAGATGTTAAGGGAGAGATGGATCAAGCATTAATGTAAGTTAATTGCCAATGCCTATGGGTGTGTCTACACAACATGGTTTTATAGTCGGTTTTTGCTGCGGATTCGGATTATGGAAACCGGCAAAAACCCACTGTAAGCCATCCCCATAGAACTCAATAGAAAATCCGAGCTGCGGTCTACACAGTTTGGCTTTTCTAAGGTCAGATTTCAAAACCGACATTTTTTACACAAACTTAGAACATGTTCAATTGACTTTTCAAGTTGATGGGTTTGGCTGAATCTGTAAACCGTGCGAAAACGTGGAAAAAACAAAAACAGAGTATAAAATGTTCAAATACTCATCAGATTCTGCACTAGAATCCGACGAGTATTTGTCCTTTGCTGTGTGGATGCAGCCTTATACCTTCTTTTTCCCTTGGGGGAGTTTGTCAATGGCTTTCTCTACTCTCCCCATTGAAAGAAGCTTAAAAGGGGTCATGTTCTTTTTTTTAAAGGACCACTCCATTTTTTTTTATTTCCATTTAGTTAATTAGAATTTGCTTCTAAGTGCACAGTAGCACAAGTAATTGTTCTTACCTGCAGCTGAATACAGGATTTCTCGTTGCTGCCACTGGGTCATGTGACCTGCACTCTGAGTTGCTGACGCACACAGCATGGTTGTGTGACCTGGAAGTGAATCTCTCTATGCATTCAAAGTCGGTCTTGTAGGAATGCATAGAGAGACTGACTTCCTTTCAGATAATTAGAGAGCAGGTCATGTGACCTAACAGAGACGGGTGCATCAGTCAGAAATCCTATATGCAGCTGCAGGTAAGCAAAGTTACTGACATTAAAGTGTACCTAAAAGTGATATCTAACGAACTAAGGGAAAAACAAATAACATGGAGTGGTCCTTTCACTGAGTCACAATCAGCTTTACACGCTCTCTGCCTTGTCAGGCAGTGGGTAGTGCTATAGCAGTGATTAACATATTTAGCTTCTCTGTAACTAGCTGAGCAAGTGCAGGATATATTGTCTTTAGTAAACAAATCTACAAGTTCTCCGAGGAGTGAAAACAGTAGTTTATCTGCAAACAAAAGCTAATCTTGTTAGAAATAGACTGCTCAGAGTGAGCTCTCTTACCATGGTGACTTCACTCCCTGCTCTCTGCTTTAATCAGATAGAAGTGTTATGGTCAGGTTACTATAGAAATCTGTGTGCTGTCAGAGCAGATTAAATCTCTCTGATCTCCTGACTAAAGTAAAATCAAAAGTCTAATGTATTTGGAAAAAGTCTTTAATTACCTGTCCCTAAAAGCTAATTTTTGTAGAGAGAAAAAACCTTTAAGGAGAGGCACCATGAACATGTGTGGAGACTTACAAGCCATGAATGCTACACTAACATTTAAATGTATTCAGATAAGCACAAGGGAAAAGTGGATGCAGCATTTCTGAACTTAAATTCAACTCACTGAGCCTTGAAATGGGAGTAGGAAACTAAAGGAAGGAAGGAAACTCATCTGCATACAGTTGTTTTGCTGTGTTTGCCTCTTATCAGTGTAGTGCAGGTTGTGGAAGGGTTACAGGCTTTATTCATATCTCAAAAGGAGCAATGTTTCTCAATAGGGATGGGCAGTTGTTTTGGGGTGTTTAGTGCTTGTCAGCGTTCATAACTTGCTAGATTCCATACTCCTTCATGGTTCCTCTCCCTGATAAGGAACATGACCCATTATGAGCTACATCTAAAGCCTTTACCCAGCCAGCAAGGACCTTGCTCTACACAGACGACTGGGAAACACACAAAACATTTGTCTGCAGATTAGTAACTGGCTTGGCTTCAGTCTCCTTGTCACATTTCAAGGCTCAGTAAGTCGGACTTATCATTACAAGCTTCCACAGACTTGAACTGTTGATCTCTTTTACAGCTTCAAATCCAGGGGCGAGTCTATTCTCTCAGTAGGCATGCCTCTCCTGCCAGGAGGCTTTTCTTCCCTCACTGAAGAGTTGTGACATCATCATTCTGTGTTTGCACTGGAAGGGAGTGGGTTTCACAGCTCTGTAGACCTCCTGTATGCTTCTAATGGCTGCAGAGCTGTCATCTCCAGGCTCCACAAGCTCCTTGTAACCAGAACACCTGCATTGCTGTAAGCAGAACACCTGTAAGCAGAACACATGCATTGCTGTAAGCATTCATACATACAGCCTGAACTGATGGAACAAATGTGAGGAATGCACTCTGCCCCCTCTCCTCTCCTCTGTTATCAGGCAGGAGATAGAGGGGGGAGACTTTATAAGGCTGTGTTATATAGGGGAGAGAGTGAATCTAGCAGCTACAGACCTAGTAATTGCCAAGATCCTTCACCTTAGAGCTGGGAGATGAGTATAGACAAGCTCACACAGGCTTTATTATACAGCCAGCAAGGAAAGCTGAGACAGTTTCACTTTCATTTCCCATAGCTCAGAGGGGAGTAAGCACAGAGTGCAGGCAGCCAATCACAGCACAGGGGGCATTTCCCATCCAGGGGGCGTATATGAACAGGCTGAATGAAATGTCAGCCAATCACAGAAAAGGGGGCGTGTCCCGTCCAGCTGCTGCAGAAATAGCTATAGCTGCACAGATTAGCTCAGATCTGCTATACTAAGTGACTTAGGCAATGCAAACCAATTGCAGAAGTGCTTATTTTTACTGTCCCCACCATTAGCGATATGATCTTTGTAGCGAGAAAACCCCTTTAAGGAATTTCACACCTATTCGTGTTGCTGGAGTCCTTTCTCTTTTCCCTTGAACCTATCACAATATACCTGTTATCACTGAGAAACCAATTACTTCATTAACCTTCAATTACAAATATCACTGAAAAATTCCCTAAATAAGGTTATGTTTAAATTAGAACTTTTACTAGTACCATATTAATAAACATGAAAAGAACACAGCACCCCATTTAAAATAGGGTACATAGGTAAACCTTTAAAATACCCCATATAATCACTGCTTGTTTAGTATAACCATATTCACAAAGGGTTAATAATAACTCACGTGACCCAGTGGGGGCGCCTGATATAGCTCGTACTCACAGTACCAAAGATCGGCATGTACATATCTATATCAGGCTCCCACACTGTCTGCATCAGTTTGCCCACATGCTTTTCTCTTTCCTCTGAAAAACTGCAACCGGAAGAGGGGAAACGCATTGTGACGCAACTAGGACATGACTTGGTAAACGACACTTGTACGTATATTTTTTAGTGTCGGGCTGTGTTGGTGTTAGCTTCTATGGTGCGGGGACGCCCTTTTTGGGGCGGCTGCTCCACAGTTTAGGAAGGGTTAATATTGGGGTTCAGAATAGAAAAAGTTACCTTCCTCTCAGTCTGCCCTGGATTCTGTAACTGGACCTATATATGGCAAGCTAAAGGAAACTCGCCTAGAGTAACATCAGGACAGCATCTGGGTCATGTGAGTTATCATTAACCCTTTGTGAATATGGTTATACTAAACAAGCAGTGATTATATGGGCTTACCTACGTACCCTATTTTAAATGGAGTGTCGGGTTCTTTTCATGTTTATTAATATAGTGCTAATAAAAGTTATGTTTTCAATTTAACCTTATGTAGGAAATTTTGCAGTAATATATCTTACTATAGCCAATGATAAACCACATGCATACACAGCCAAGATGAACCTACATGCGTATTGGGGTAAAGGGAAGAATAACTGTTAGCAGAATAAGCATTTGATTAAATGTGTGTGCGGCCCGAAGATCTTTCCTGCTATACAACAAACCCACTTTACTACTATTGTCCTAAGTTATCCCTTTAAAGGGGTTGTCTCACTACAAGGATTGCTGCTTTTTATGTTAAAGGAGTTGTCTCATTACAAGCTTTCAGCCTACTTCAGTGTGCCTGGCAGTTGAATTCAGGGGCGTGCTTCTTGTCTGCCTCTTCTCCTCCCTCTTCCCCCCTCCCCTCAGCACACAGAAAGCTCTCCTCCATAACTTCTATACAGTAGGGGGAGGGGCGAGGGGTTTGCTGCCAGAGTTAACCCTGTGTGTGCCTGCCTAGGTCTGCTGCAGGCTCTTGCTGCTAGATCAGCTGCACTGTCAGCTCCACGGAGACAGGAGAGGGCTGATCTATGACTGTGGAGAGGTATGTGAAGCTTTGTATACTAATAGCAGAGCAGAGGGGATGCATGTGTTCCTATACCCCCTGCTTAGCATACAAATCTCCACATCTCCAGCAACAAACAACCCTATCAGAACAGACACAGGGCAGCTGGGAAGTGTTACTATACTCAGGATGTGTCACTAGTACAGCAGAGCATGAAGCGTTCACATGCCCCCTGATCTGTTCTATTAGTATAGTCAGAGCTCCACAGACACATCATGATTATAGTAACACACAGGGTCACTGCTGTCACATCGTACTGATCACAGATCAGCCTCACCTCTGCTCTCCTCAATCTGTGTAGAGAACAGGAGGAAGCAGGCACACACAGAGTTAATCCACACAGACACAGAAGCCAGAGCCCTCCCCCTCCATCCACTACAGAAGCATTCTGTGCTGGAGGGGCTCTGTGCTAGTACCTGTATTCTGAAGGTGATGAGTCATCAGCACTGACAGCAGGTGAGATAAAGATCAACAGGTCCACTGCTATAGAGATTTGAGAAGCTGATGCACTACTACTAACAGGGATAACTCAAACTCAGTAGGACATTTGTAATGAACATATATTGCAAAGCTGCTTGTTTTTTAAAGATCTTTTAATTAAAACCCAATCATTGTAGCGAGGCAACCCCTTTAAAGATCTTGCTAAAACAAGTCACTTTGCAATATGTGTCCAGTAACAGTGTCCTACCTATTCCTAGATATCCCCTCTTGTATGGGCTGCATCAGCTCCTCAGGTCGCTATAGCTACAGAGCTGTTTGATCTATCCTGATAGGCTGTCTGCACTGGTTGCTATAGCTACAGACCTGGCTTCTACTGCAGCCTAGTAGAAGCCAGTAAACACGCCCCGGAATTAAAAGTGAAACCAAGAAAACAGGACTGAGGTAAGATGAATCAATGTAGTGAGACAACCCCTTTAAGGACTCATCCTGTTTTGACATTCAAGATGTAGCATTATTTTTGGTTTGTTTTTTTCCCATCTTTGGAAAGTCATGATTCTTTGTCAGTCTAGTACATGGGTGATTTTTTTGTGTGAGACCAGTTGCATTTATCAACAACCCCCTTTTTTCTTGTTATATATAGTGACCTGAAAAAGAATTACATTTTTTGGAGGGAATGGAAAATACAGCAGTTTTGCAAATTTTTTTAAATTTATTTTATTTGGCGTTGATCATGTGGTATAAATGCCACAATTCTATTCTGCTGGACAGTTATGGAGATACCACATTTAGATAGTATTTTTATGTTCTTCGCTTTTGTCGAGCAAAAACACTTAACAAAAAAAAAAAGGGGGAAAAATTATTCTTGTGTTGCCACTTTTTGAGAGCCATAACTTACTTTCTTCTCTTCTTGGAGCTGTGTGAGGGATCGTATTTTTGCGAAGCAAAACAACATTGTCATACATCTGACTTTTTACATCTTACATTTTTTGGTGTTAGGATAGACATAGCAATTCTCGCTTTGTCGTCTTTTTTTATTTTTGGAAAAAATTGTGTAAACATTTTAAAGCTTGTGTCATTATGGATGCAGCTATGTTTAATTTTTTCTTGCAAAATTATTATTTTTTTTTTACTTTTTATTTTAGCCCCACAAAGGGACTTAAAGGCCTATGAGCTTAATTGCTCCTATAGTACACTTCAATACTTTTGTATTGCTATTATATGAGATTAGTAAGAAAGTAAAGTTGTACAGTATTATAAAGTAGCTTAATTTGTTATTAATTGTATTAAATGTCTGCCCTGGAACTCTAAATTTTTGTGCTGAATAATTGCTTGTCCAGTACATAAAAAAAACTAAGGGCGACATGTATGAACGGGCTTTTCGCCTGTTTTCTGGCGTATACTGCGCCTCCCGGCCCGAATCCCCCTGTCGGACGCGGGGCTGCAGTGTTAGGTGCAGTGTTCGCCACTTTCAGCTGCGCCCCGCATGAAGGGGCAAGCAATGGGCGCGGTGTGGGCACGGGGTAGGCGTTCCGGGGCGGGACGCGGCACGCTCAAACTCCGAGGCATGTACGATGGAGAGTCGGCAAAGCGAGGCGCAGTGCAGCGCTCGGCAGCTCCGACAGGCAGACCAGGTTTTTTTTGGTCTAAATCCTCCGACAGAGGCAAGTGAAGCAGGATCGGAACATGCGAGGAAGCAGATAGAAGATCGCGACAGAAATCTCGGCGCTCCGCTCCGTTCAGCAGGAGTATGATTCTGAAAAAAATCGCCTTTATAAAGGCGGAAAACGGTGTCAGAAAAGAGCTGAACACTTCCGTTTCCTGCGCTGGTGATGTAGGGAGCGCGATCCGGGCGCTCCTCCAGACCCACCACCAAACCTGCATACAGAACAGCATCACGCAGCTGAAAAACCTCTAGGACGACGGGGGAACACACCGGAGCTCGTCTGGTGCAGCTGCGATCTTCCTTGAACCTGCAAGTAAAAAACCCGAGCCCAGCCCCCCCTCGGGTCAGCGGCATTTGCACAGTGTTCGCCTCTGCTGCTGAAGAAGCTTCCAGTTAATACCAGCAGCACAGCAATAAATCCCTGCAGGTACTGTGAGGGGTGAAGCTGGGGACTGCAAGAGGCAACATAAGGGGCCCCAAGGTCGGGACAAGAAAAGGCGCCAAAAAGTATAGTCCGTCGACATATGTTCAGGGCTATATAACATTACACAGCCCTTTTTCCTTTCTGGATATACGGTGGGCAGCCCTAAGGGGAATATTAAGGGGGGCAAAAATAGCAATTAAAAAAATTTCCCTTACTTATATATTGCTTGAAAACAAAATTTTGACGAATGTCAGGTTTCTTAAAGTTCTGGAGATAGCAAAGGTCCTATTACTAGAAAAGAAAAAGGAGCTTCAAGCAAAGTAGAGTCAGACCAGGAAGATGTGGTTTCTTCGGCTGATGAATCCCAAGACTGTGAAAATGATCCTCCGCACTTTAAAATTAACTATCAGCGACTGGCTAGTGCAGTAGCAAAGAAAATACTCCCAGTGTTGCAGGACACACTATCAAAACAAATACTAGCAGTAATTAATAGCATACAGACGAGGAACAAGCAGGGGTGAACGTCAAGAGGAATGGAAGCTTTATCTACCTAAATAACTGTCAATTTTCATCCAAAAAGTGTTTTTTCGAACTCAACCAAAAATGAAAAATAAAGGGAAATTTTGGAAAACGTTCCAAAGGGGAAAATTTTAACGCAAATGGGGCTCCCAGAAAAAATCCCGCAACCTTTTAAAAGAAATCGTGACTAGATTTTCCGCACACTAAAAATTTGGAAGGGATTATGTAAAGTAGAAAGGGCACACAGAGTAGGACCTGACAGCGCCCACAGATCACAAAATACGAATTGGCCGAATAGCACCCCGGGAAAATTTTGAAAAATACCTAGACTATTCTGATAAAGAAAGCATCCTGCGCAGTTTTAAAAAGCGACAAAAGCCCTTAAAATATGAGGGATCTTCCATCCTGATTTTCAACGACTACTCTGTAGAAGTCTCCCGTAAGAGAAAGGCTTTCAGCAAATTATGTACTGCCTTATATAGCAAGAAGATACGTTTTCAACTACAATATCCGGCTCTTTTGAGAGTGACACTACCAGACGGCACAGCAGAGTCTTTTCAGTCAGTACAACTAGCAGAAGAGAGACTTAATCATTTGCTTCAGGATGTCTCAACGGACAAAGATGCGCATGTTTCTCAGGGTTCTTCGGATTCGGAGCGAGAGAGAAGAAGCACTCAATCCGCTAGACCTAAGGAGCAAAGGCCACCGCAAACGCCGAGGGAATCCCGGAACAAGTCCTGAAATCTGGACTCTGGTAGCAATTTATGGCTGAAATTTTTGTTTTTGATTTTTGATTAATATTAGTGGATGGCAAACGTGTTGTAATGTTGGATGAGGCATAGTTCTAATTTTCTCTCTCTCTTTTCTCTTCCGTCTCGGCGGTTTCAACTTGAACTGTGTCTTAAATAACAATTTTTGTTATCAGAGAGGGGTGTTCGGGGAGCGGAGTACTGTAGTACCAAAAGGGGTTATTGTAATTTTTTGGTTTTTTTAAAAAAAAGGGGTGGTGTGGGGAAGGAGGGCACACAAAAAGAAAGAAGTCCTAATAATGAAAGGGGAAAGTGGAAGCGGGTGGAAAGGAATCTTAAGATTATTTTGGTTCATTCTTAAAAAAATTTGGTAGTTTAAGGTTAAATGGTTCAGCCAGAAAAGAGTTACTCATTAGTAAAATTGAAAACGTACACTCCAAATGATCCCTAGGTGTGGGATCCTTTAGAAAAACCCCTTTATTTGTGTCTTTAAAGTATGAAAAATCCTTTTGGGAACGTGAAAGGCTGGGGCCCCCAAAAAACGGTCTCTGATACTGAGACATTTGGGTAGGAGAAGCCTAAAATTTTTCTGCGCAAGAAACCATTTAGCCGCTGAGGATTTCTTTAGAATAAAAGTTTTGGGGGGGAGGTTTTTACCCCTCCCAGCATAAACAAAAAAAAAGGGGGTTTTAATACTTTTGAAGAAATCACTACATAAAAAATTTTTATACGGAAAGGCGATGATGAGGGTAGATGGGCGAGGGTAAAAATTGCAATGTCCAATGGGAGATATTTTATACAACAATACCCTAAAAAAGGGCAGCGAATTTTTCCAAAGTTTGGGGCACTCAGGTTCTCTCGATCATCCTTACAACACTAATTGGGGGAGACATGAACGCTAAAGACCCGGATGGGGATCTTTCGTTCCCCACAAAAGCAGAGGAACAAATGATGCTGGCCTAAAACTTTTTAATGAAACTACGAGCTAATAGACATCTGCATTTACACATCCGGACAATAAGAGTACCATTTTTTTTGCACCCCATCAGCATGCCCCCGGAAGAAACTTTCTTGTCTCACAAAATTTTGGGTTGGTAGACGGGATGTAACAACGGGATTTTTACCTTTTCGTCCCCGCCAAATTTAAAAAGTTGCTGTTTCTTTTGTCAAGGGTCGGGATTTTAAAATGGTTTTTCCCCTGACCCGGGCGGGGATACTCTTTTAAGAGAGGGTTCAAGGCTGGGGGCTAGAAACCGCCCAATAATGGCCGATCATAGAGATAATCCACGACTATTTTGGGGGCGCAAAGCATTCTTAAGGCCAAATAATCAGCCGTTTCCCACTATAAGAAAATATACAAAGAATATATGGAATTTAGCAGAGCTCAAATACATATTCGCTTTTTTTAAATCAAAACCAGCACCCAAAAAGAAAAAGGGCAGGAAGCGAAAAAAGTTTTGAGGTTTTTGCGGGGAAAAAAATAATCTCATAATAAAAATTTCGAGGGGGAACTTCCGGTTCGGTAAAAGTCAGGGAGGCCCCTTGGGAAAGGGGAGGCAAAATCTGGTGGGGTCACAGAGGGATTCTTGGGTAAAAACGATGGGGTTTAGAGTACAATCCAAAGAAATAAACACCTTTTACAAAAGATTACAAAACTTGTACAAAGACAGGGCCGGTAACGCAGATGCGGGGAAGGGATTTTCTTGCAACAATGTCGCCCCCCCAAATTAACTGAAGAGCAGAAAGACTTTTAAACGCCCCAAAGGTCGGAAGAAGTTCAAAACACAAAAAATTCTAGTGCTGGAAAGGCCCCGGGGCCCGGAGGATACCCAGCAAATTTTATAAAATTCTGCAAGTCCAAGAGCACCCACTCTGGCCCAATATTCACAATCTTATGACGGGAGATATTCCGATGGGCAAACTTAGCTTTCATAAAGGTTTTAAAACCCAACCCAGAGCCTCACAAAAGGGGAGTCATACGGGCCCAATTTCGCTTATAAATCAGGATCTAAAACTGTTTCCCAAAAAATACTGGCAAATAGACTTCCAAATATTCCCTCCTTGTAGGGCGGGCTCATTTTGATTTGCAAAGAACGGCCCGTCTTTAAAATTTTAGGAAGGTCTGGGGCGTTGGATCCCAAGAAATAGGGGCAAAAGTCCCGGGGGCGTTGTTCTTTGACCCAAAAAACCCTTTCACACTTACGATGGAGTTGGCCAAAATGGTACTTGATAAATTCGGGATAATGGAAAACATGCCAATTTTTATAGATCCCTGATAGAAACCCAAAGGGCACGATTTTAAAACCCCAGTTTAGATCCACACTTTTAAACTTCAAGAGGCACAAGGCGGGGTGCCATTGTCACCCGCTCTCAATTTGAAACCTTGACCCCTACTGTACATTCTTAACACAAAAAATTTATGAGGGGGATAAAAAAAGGACAGAGGGAAAATTAAAATTAACCGCTTTTTTGGAAAATTGCTCCTCTTTAGAAAAATCCGGCTCCCGGGTTTCACCAGTTTGGAACTGATTGACAATTTGGAACTTTTTTTTGGGGTTTCCCCGGGGCAATCAGACAATGTGAGCTTCTTTTGGGTGGGGGAGGGGCACGGGGGGAGACAGATTTTAAAAAACCCGGAATTAAATAGCAAAAATTGTACAAATTTTGGATCCCAAAAAAGGGGAATTCACACATTTTAACATTTAAATTATATCCCGCTTTTGAAAAAATTTAAGGGAGCTCCAGGGGGGCAGGGCCTTCCCCTTGTCACTTTTAGGGCCAAACATCTTGTAAAATATTTCCTTTGCTCGTTTTCTGTAACCAAGCAGAAAACCCTATTCTCCCCCGTCAGCGAGTCAAGCGATATAAAAACAAGGTCCTAAATTTATTTGGCACGGGAAAAGGCCAAGAATACTCTCCCCCCAAATTTCAAACAATGAAAAAAAATGGGCCAATTTTGCCTAAATACGGGGCTATAATAAGCCCTTTAAAAAGGGGAAAAAATTGACTGGGGACATAAAACTAACTTTATTTAAACTGGGGGAAATGGAGGAAGCTTTTCTGGGGAACCCTTTTCCATCTAATTTCATCGCAGCAGGCTAACATTTCCGCACAAAGCCCAAACACAAACTATTTTTAAAGGACAAAGCTAGCTACTGGAAGGAGCTGAGAAAGCGATATAATTTGCCCCACAGGATTTCGAAATACCTCCCCGTGGAACACGATGAATTTTGCGGGGAAAATAGTGGTTTGGTTTAGGAAATGGAAGAGGGGGGAATACCTCGTGGCACAACTCTTTTTACCCAAAAGAAAACAGATACAAAACTTTTTTAATCTCAAGTTTAAAATAAAATTTTTCCTGATTTTCCCAAAAGCTGCAGTATAAAGCAGTCAGTCCTTTGGGCCAAAGGGTTCAAAAAAATTAGTAGGGGAACGAGTAGGAAAAGTTTGACAACTTAAGAATAAACCACATAGACGTCATTGCCACCATTTACGCATGTAAAAGGGGCAAACTTCAAATAGACAAAAAGAGGGTTCAAAGGGGGAGTAATGGGCGGCAAGGAGAAATTTTTAAGCAGAATAATTAAGGGATGGCGGATAATCCAAACTTAAAAACGAAAGATGGGCGAGAAACCTATTTTAAAAAACACATGCTGCAATTTTAAAACCTTTTTTACAACCCGCTCATCTGTTTTTCCCGGGTAGAATTACAGCATGTCCAAAGTGTGCTGAACCCCAAACAATTTAAACATGGCTTTTTGGGTGGTCCGGTATACAGACATTTTGGAGGGAGGTGAGGGAGCTGATGCATCCCTGTGGCTGGCGGATTCCTTTTTCCCCCAAAGCTTTTTTTTTTGCATGGCAGGGGATGTGAGGAAGTAATCGGGACCAAAAAAAGTGATCCCCCGCTTAGTGCATATCATCTTAAAGGGGCAAAAATCATCCTATCCAGGTGGCTAGAGTCCCCTTAGTCCCCCAAAAGTTAATGGTGGAAGCAAACGAAAATTTTTGCCAAATCGACCATTAAAAAGTAAGAGACATAAAAAGTTAAAGGCCAAAAATTTTTTCAAGAAAAGGGGGGCTTTTTTGGGAAAAATTTTACGTCCGCAAAGATCGAAAAATTTAAATTAAATATATTTTCCCAAACCAAATGGTTTTCCCATGGAGGGCCCTTTTCGGGGACTTTAGCGACTCAAACACAAATGGATCGTAATTTAAAAAATGCAATTAATAGGTTTTACAATTCACAACCCTTTTTCCCGGCTTTTTCATTACATTTTTAATTTTACTATTTTATATTGTAAACCTTTTTTATTTAAATTTTATATTCTGTTAATTTGTTAAGTACTTTAAGATCTAATGCTTTTTGACCGGGGTTAAAGGGTTTGTAAGATTTTCAGTATTGCATTTTTTTGCTGAAAGCCAAATTAACCGGAATTCCCCCGAAATTGGGGGGTTTAAGGGAAGGAGGTAAGAAACCCCCGGAGTCTCATCTCTGCATTTGGGATAGGCTAAATGGCTATTTTATCTGCGTTTTTGGGAATTTTTTTTGAAAAAAACCTGGATCATTTTTTATATAATTTTTAAAATGAAAGCAAAGATGCTTTCCCTATTTCTGTAAGAGGAAACCCAAATAAAAAAATGTTAAAAAAAAAAAGAAAAGAGCTGAACGAAAAAAAAAACATAATAAAAAAAAAATCACTTTTCCCAAAAATCTAGAACGGCGAAATACAAATTTTTAATTGGGGAAAATTCCGGGAAATACATAATCAAAATTTTAGAAACCTATTCTCATTGATCCATAAACCAGCCAATCAAAAGGAGCACATTTAACCTTAAAAACCTTGGGGGAAAATTGACCAATCGAAACCACGGCGGGAAATTCAAAATACAGTAAAAAGGGCAGAAAAAAGCTGATTGGGGTGACTACGGGGGGTTGCTGCCGCCAATCAAATAGACACAAAAACCCATTCTAGTCTTGGAGAAGTTTAGACCAATCGAACCACGCGGATAAATTTAAAATGCAGTAAAAAGACAGAAAAAAAGCGATTGGCTGAGCTAGCGGGGGCTTGTCTATCCCACCAATCAGAGCGCAACTACTCCCCATTATAGCATGGGGAGATGGGGGCACGAAAACCGGCACTCAGCGCCGTGCGGCGAAAATTAATCAAAAAATCATTTTTAAAAATGTAAAACATTACAATAAAGAGCCGAACCCTTCTTTACAAAAAACAGTTTAAAAAAACCCGAACAAAAACCCTTGTCCTAGACCGGCCACATAGGGGAAATTTCAATAGAGAATCGCCGGGGAAAAACATAATTTTAAATTGTTTTAAAAACAATTCTCAGGTCGCAAAACCACCAATCAAAAAGGGCACAATTCCCATTAAACCCAGGAGGAGAATTGCCAATCAAATAGGAGCACAATGTCCCATTTTAAACCTATGGAAAAAATTACCAATCAATTCAAAGACGGGGCGTTCAAAATACGTGAAAATCAGAAACGAGCTGATTGGTTTAACTGCGGGGGGTCGCCACTTTGCCAATCAAGCGCAGCTACTTTCTTAGATCTATGGGGGAAAGGGAAATTTTAGCGCGCTCTTATTGGCTAAGTTAAAAAGGCGCCCTTTATTGGGCCAAGGGAGAGCAGCACGCCCATGGGTTTTCTAATGCAAACTGAAATAAAACGTACATGGGCCAAACAAAAAGATAAGACACAAATTTCCCGATGTGTATAAAAACAATGAAAAAGGGGGAAAAGAAAAATAAATTTAAAAACAATTAAATCATGTTTTTTTCTTTATTTTTGTTTCCAAGGATCAATAATGGGGGGCAACGAAAAAAAAAAATAAACATGATTTTAGATTTTAAAATATTTTTTTGTACCCCCATATTAACTTCTTTAAATATACAAGGACCATTCTTAGTGTTAAAAATTTGATTTCGCCAGTACAAATTTTATTTCAGATTTCATTAAAAACCCATAGGAGCGCGCTCGCTTTCCCCAAAGGGCCAAATAACGGCGCCTCTTTTAAAATTTGCCAATCAAGAGCGCACTCAAATTTCCCTTTCCCCATAGAACTCTAAAAGACTCGCGCTCTGAATGGCTAAGCGGACGAGCCCCCGCCGCTTCAACCAATCAGCTAATTTTTTTTTTCATTTTTACTGTATTTTTAACTTCCCGCCTTTTAAAGTTGGTCAATTTTTTTCCATATGAAAAATGGACATTGTCGCTCCTTTCTGATTGGCTGCTTTTGCCGACCAATAGAATACTTTTTATGCCGCGCGCGCGAGTGCCAATTTCAGAGCGCCCACTCTCCTAGAGTAAAATGGGAGAGAGCTCGCCTCTGATTTTTTTGGGATGCCCGCACCCCTACTCACCAATCAGCTCTTTTCTGTCTTTTTACTGTATTTTTAATTTTCCCCCCGTGGATTCTGATTGGCTAAACTTCTCCATAGACTAGAAGGGTCTTTGTC
This sequence comes from Phyllomedusa bahiana, assembly GCA_025379985.1. Lineage (NCBI taxonomy): Eukaryota > Metazoa > Chordata > Amphibia > Anura > Hylidae > Phyllomedusa > Phyllomedusa bahiana. Next base: position 53,097 of record JAODAL010017245.1, on the reverse strand, counting down.
GCTCCTATTCTGATTGGTAATAATTTTTCCATAGGCTAGAATGGGTCTCTGTCCCCTATTCTGATTGCGAGCAGCCAAGTACCCGGGACTTTAACCAATCAGCTCTTTTCCCGCATTTTTTTCTTATTTTTAATTTTTCCCCCCGTGGATTCTGATTGGTCTAAACTTCCATACACTAGAATGGGGATTTGTCGCCCTATTTTGATTGGGCAATAATTCTCCATAGGCAGAATGGGTTTTTGTCCTCCTATTCTATTTGGGTGAGCTGCCAAGACCCAGCTTAACCAATCAGCTCTTTTTACATTTTAAAATGATTTTGAGCATCCCGCCTGGATTTTGATTGGCAAACTTTCCATAGGTTTTTTAAAGGTTTTTCTTTTCTCCATTCTAATTTGGTCGGCATAAACCGCCAAACAGAATAGCTTTCCCGATTTGAATTTCTGTAATTTCCTGGGAATTTTCCAATATCCTAATTCTTGAATTAGGATATTGGAAAGTGATTTTTGGTTTATGTATTTTTTATTTTTTAGGTTTCAGCTCTTTTCCTGAGAATGTTGAACGCCTTTATAAAGGCGATTTTTGATTCATACTCTGCACCGACATCTGGAATGATTTCTCGCCGCTCCAGCCTGTCTCGCATCGGAACAGTTTTTCGGCGCAGCCCCGCACGGCGCCTAAGTCCAGCACTGCACCCATGTCCCCGCACTGTGCCCCACACACACTGGCGAGGCGCGGCGGACTTTTCCCCGCATGTATGAGTGCGCTACCTCCGGCGGCGAATCATAGGCGCAGCGCCGCACTGCGCCTCGGTCCCCGCACTGCGCCCCACACACTGGCGCGGCGGACTTTTCCCCGCATGTATGAGTACGCTACCTCCGGCGCCGAATCCTAGGCGCAGCCCCGCACTGCGCCTCGGACCCGCACTGCGCCTAACACACAGGCAAGGCGCGGCGGACTTTACATTGTATGTATGAGCGCGCCCCGTCCCCGACATAAATCAGGCGCAGAGTCCGCTGGAAAACCACCGGAAACGTGCGCCCCGACCCGTCGGAATTCCTACATGTGGCCCTAAATCATTAAAAGGGTTAACCGGGAGTTTAAAGATTTCATAGAACACTATAAACTTCACTTACATTGAAAAGTAAAGATATTCCACTACCTTCATAAGTTTTTTTCTTTTCTTTTACCTCCTTATTCATCTATCATGAGATCAGTGAAATTCCACGGTTGTGGGAGTGTCATTAGTCGTCCTGCAGCTATTTCCTACAAGTTCTAGAATCCATTGCAGTTACAATCTAGGTCTTCTATGCAGCCGCCTATAATCTTCCTAGTACTGGTCATTATTCTTAGACAAGAACAACCTATTTCACCTGCATCTCTGCTCTAGTTCACTCCTTGGTCTCCTGCAGCAAGCTGTGTGTAGTACAGTCACCAATCAGTAAACATAGTAAAAAAAACATTCTTTCCTCACCCTATAATATATGTAATACATGTAAAAATATATATGATTTGGTTTAAATATTTATATCTATGTTCTGTATATCCCCCACAGTAGGTACACTGCTATCCCATCATTGTAACACTGATTGCTGTGGGGAATGTGGCATCACCCAGCTTTCCTGTGTACTGGATAATCTATTTAGCATTCAAGAAAGGCAGGTGATATTACATCCCCCACAGTAATCCGTTTTTGATTATGAGAAAGCTGTGTGCCTACTGTAGGGGATGTGACATCATCACTGCACCCAGTGATGTCAGGGCAGCATCTCATGATGCTTTTCCCTGGCACCACTACTATATAAAGAGCAGTAGGCAGACTTTTTTCTGACTGCTGCTGGATAATCTCAGAGGTCCTAAGGCACATTCAGCCAATCAAACAATGCAAGTTTTCTGACCAGGTGAAAAGGTCTATTTATCAAAAAGACATTTTCTCCTATCAATACACAGTAATGAAGGCAGCTAGACTCTAGCAGTGATGAGTCACTATGAACACATAGTCATCACTGTATGCAGGGGCGTAGCTACAGGGGGTGCAGCGGTAGCAGCCGCTACCGGGCCCTGCAGCCTGAGGGGGCCCAAAAGCCCTCCTGCCACATAGGGAGACTCCAGCATTGTAAGTGGCACATGGTAGCTGGGTGGCCCATTTCACTTTTTGCACTAGGGCCCAAGAGCTTCAAGCTACGCCTCTGACTGTATGTGTATAACACCCTCCCCCTCCAGCTCTGTATTTGAATGATTGCATTCTTGTTAATGCCTCTGTTTACATAGTGACTCAGTCACTAGAGGCAGCCAGATCTCTCTCTGCTCAGGTCATACCCACTATAGAGGAGTGTTTCTGAGCTGAGCCTGGCTTCAAAGCACACCTACTGAGTGGTAACAAAATGTTCATTGAGGCCATGTGATCAATGGATGTCACATGGTTTGTAGGAAGGAGGGGAGTAAAGGGCTCTCTGCCTTGTTTTGCAACGCAGAACAGTTAAATAATTTTAATAAGTATCAATTTCAAAGTTCAGTTGGGAGCTCTATAACAAATAAAAAGATCCCTGAGAACTGCTGCCCAAATTAACTGCTGGAACCAAGGTAAGGAGGAAAGGGAGTTTAGATTTGCTGTTATTATCTTAATTATTTAGTATTTTTATATACTGAACAACCCTTTCAGCAAATATTTAGCACAAACATTTGATGTTCCTGGCAGACATTCAATAACATCAATGTACAATGAAAAGTTAAGCTACTTTGTCAAATTGTAATATTTTTCTTTCTTACCAATTTTATATAATACTCTGCAATAGAAAAGTATTGCAGTGTATTATAGGAGCAAAGCTCTTAGGCTTTAAAGTCCCTAAGTGGGGCAAAAATAAGAAGTAAAATGTTTAAGAAAAAACACTAAAAACAAGACATTTTATTCCAATAAAAATGCTTTATGTTTAAAAGACTATAAATAATTAGTACTGCTGCATGACCCAAGCTATAAAATGTTTATACTATTTTCCTCAAAAAATAAGCAATTGAGCTCATAGCTCTCTTTTATTTTGGGCAGCAGTATATTATTTCATTTTTTTTACATACAGATTAATTACTTTTAATGGGGGTTTATGCCACAGGATATGCACGAAAGTCTGATAGATGCTGGTTCCGCTTGTCCTATGAGGTGCCATGACCACTGGGAATGAAGACTCCACTGACTTGTATAGGATTGTGTAGGATGAACATACCATACAGGCAGACCATGCAGTTGCCATTGGACTCCTGAAGAGTAGGGCACTGGAGGCTGCATCATCTTGGGAAAGATATTGTAACGGTCAGTGGAAGTGGATCCTCTGGACCACCACAAGCGATGGTGTAAGCCACGCCAGTGAGCGAAATCTAAGTAGGTCCGGTTTTCACCAGAGCCCGCAGCAAAGCGGGATGGACTTGCTGCGGCGGATTGTTACCAGGTCGCTACCCCTGACGTGACTTGCTTGCGGTGGCGGCCGAGGTGCGGCGTGGTACAGAATCCTTAAACAGGCTCGTAGTCGGGGACAGGCAGAAGGTCAGGACAGGCGGCAATGGTTCGTAGTCGGAGACAGGCATAGGTCAGGATAGACGGCAATGGTTCGTGGTTGAGGGACGAAGGCAGAAGGTACGGTACACAGTAGATAAACAAGATACTCAGGAACGCTTTCTCTCAAGACACAGGGCACTATCAATTCGGCAAGGTGCTAAGGAAGAGGCAGGGCTTAAATAGGGTCAGCACCCGGTGGGACCAATCACCGGCTCGCTGTCCTTTTAAATTTGCCAGTAGTACCACACGCCCTAGGGGGCGAGTGCGCACCCAGCCAGCAGCAGGAGCGCGCGCCGGGACGAGAACAGGAGCGTGGTGAGGTAAGTGGACATCAGAGCTGCAGGCGCGTCCGCAGCCCGAGTACCGGACTGCGGCGCCGGCCGCAGCTGGGGGCGCTGCGGAGGTGCGCGTGTGCCTGCGACCCAACATGGGGGACATAGGGACAACCGTAACAGATATGTAGGGATCTCATCTCCAAGGCCTCAGTCGTATACAAAAGGAGATGGGGCAGGAAAGTACTAAGTGGTTAGCGCAATGGTAGTGTTAGCCAGCAGCAGAAGGGGCCCCATTTTATTCTTGCTATGCAGCCCCTAGACCTCTATTTATGACTCTGTTCAGAATTCCTATTTAAATGAAGGGAAAAAGATGGACATGCGTAACAGCTCTGTATCAGCAGTGGCTGCAAAACCAAGCAGGAGAGAAAGACATGGGGCTTCTTATTTGGAGATAGATGCATCTATCAGACGTTTGTGGCATGTTTTGTAGATATGGTATACATGTCGGAGGTTTGAATACCCCTTTACTATAGCTTTATAATAGTTCGGAGCTGGGACATTTCATGTCAAGTGAACCAATGATTTTTACCTCTATATTTTTAATTCTTTTGAGATTTTGTTATTTGTTAGTAGTGTCTCAGTGAATACAAAATATGAAAAAAAAATTCTAGAATTTTTTTTTTTTAATTGATTTTCAAAGTTCGGAAAAAGTGTGCATTTCGGTGTTGCCTGCCTTTACATTTCTCCTCATAAAGGGAAATTTCCCCCACGGCACGGGTTTTCGGACGGTTTTTCAGCCGGTTTGCGGTTTTTCAGACTGCCTGAAAAACCAGCCGAAAAAGAGCACAATTGTGCTCTATGGAAAACCCGTGCAGCAGTCCGGCCGCAAGACATTGAACATGCACATTCTTCCATCTGGTTTCCGTACAGAATCTGTGCATGTCAATGTGAATGGGAGGACTTTTCTCCGCTCATCGCAAAATGGCCGGGTTTTTGTCCTCTGCAGTGGGGACGCGCCCTAACTCAAGCTAGAAAAAAGATAGAGAAACAAAATAGACCCCATTCTACTCAAAACTGTACAGGCTTTCACCAGATTTGTCACAAGAGTATCTTTGTTAATATTTTACCCTTGCGAACGCAAACGCTAAATTTTAAAACGCATTTCTGAAAAAAACGTTTAATTTAAAAATTTCCAAAAATGCACATGTGCCTGCTATGCTCCTAGCCACATCTGTTCCAAAATTCAAGTTTGGATCACGATGGGATCATATTTAAAAATATATTTTTATTTCGGTGTCAATTCAAAGTCTGGAATTCAGATCTGTTCAGCTTGTGGTCTAAAAGTGTGGGCTCTATATTTACCAAAAAAATCCATGAAATTTTAGATATTACTGTATTATTTTATTATGTTACAGCTTAGAAGCAGGAGAGGACAGAGGAGAAAGCTTGGTTAGGGCTCAACCTGAGAATGCAGAGCAGATGACAGGACAGCAGCTCTGTCAATCGATTCGTATTTGCATTGCGTCTGTCCAATGCGTCTTTCGGATCCGCTCCAAGAAATGACATGTCAATGTCACACAAACAAAATCAGATGATTCAAAGCTTAACCGCTTAACGACCCTGGACGTATGAGTACATCCCAGGGTCTCTAAGGGGCTTTGTGGGGGGGGGGGGGGGGGGAATTGCAGAGCGATCCGCCACAAAAGGGCCTGGTGTTAGCAAAATAATCGTAAAATTTATACCCCATTTACAGTGCAGGGGTGGGGGGGATGGGTGGGCTTTGCCGCATGCCTGTGCTGTTTAACCCTTTAGATGCCGTTCTTCACTGTGATCGGAGTCCCTGCAGTGTAACTCCGGGGATCGATGCCTGGACATGGCAGTGGGAAGCCTTGTGAAGACCTCCATCTCTGCCATTTTCCACGTTTGCGCGCGCCCACTTCCTTCCCAAGGCAGGAAGTGGGAAACTATAGCAATCTGGAGAACAGTCCTAATGGCATTTTCTATAGCAATGCATAATGCTGTATTAATGATGCTGAGCTAACCCCGTTGTGGTGAAGCTAGTGTTGAGCGATTATTATCACAAGGTTGAACATCGGCACAGTATTTTTATTGATGCATCGTGGATTTGTTTTAGATACATGCGAGAGAATTTAGGTTAAAATCAGTGTGCATCCATCTTTTTAAATTTATTTAGCGTGAAAATATTCCCCCCCGCGTGCGCCATTTTCGGCGGCTTTCCTGTCTTTGGCGGCCAGTGCAAATCAGTCTTACAGAGATAGAGCAGGGTGAATGTGTGTTGCAACTTCATGTAACATTGGATTGTGTATGTTTTGCGTTTGGCTGAGGAAAAAATCACATGACCTATCAGTCGGTTCTTTACATATAACATCGTTTTCCTGTATCAGCCCTCAGTGAGCTCTCAGTCAGAGTCTCATAAGGGATAGGGAACCCTCAGCTCTGCTTAGTGTGTGTCTAAACAAGCTCAGGCGAAATTATTCTATTCTTCACAGGAAACCTCTACAATTATCTGTGATCCTTAACAAATCTAGTTAGATTAGAGTGGATTGGAAGCTTTTATTAATAGTATAGTAGACGAATTTTAAAGGAGCAACTACCGCTCCTTTGTTGATATATTCCACCTTGCACTTAAATTTGAATACAGCAATTTTATAGTCACCACAGGTTAGGAATTGAAAGGTGCCAAAAATATCTTGTATTATACTATAGACAAGCTCTATAAAAAATACTGATAAAGTTCACCAACACTTAGTGTAGACATTGCCTGCAATAGCTTTACATTATTAACAGTTTTCTATTGAAATATATCCTCGGATGATGGGCCATGCTCTGAACTTAATAAGGATAGCACACAACTTTTATCTCTATAAACGCGTGGTCGTCTTTGATTAGGTGCAAAACTCCACTTTTATTAACAGAATACATTTCATGATAAGGTGTTCATTTTCAATTTTGGGCCCATTCCACACCTTTGTCGATAAAACCATCCCTTGCACTTAAATTTTGAATCCAGCCATATTTATAGTCCCACAGGTGAATTGAAAGTGCCAAAAATATCTTGGTAATTAATACGAAAACATAACAGATACGTGTTTTTTTGACATTGGCGCACGTAACATGCTTTGCTCATTGGAGGCAGCTTGCTCTTAAATCTGAATACAGCAATTTAATATTCACCACAGGTATAATTGAAAAGGGGCCAAAAATATCTAGTAATATACGAATACATAACAGATACGTGTTTTTTTACTTTGGCGCACTACAGCCTTTGTTTCATTGAGTGCAGCTGCACTTAAATCTGAATACAGCATTTTATAGTCACCACAGGTGGAATTGAAGGAGCCAAAAATGACCGTTTTATTTCCGAATGACTTTTAGATACGTGTTTTTCACTTTGGCGCAGTGCCAGCTTTGTTGATAGATCTACTTGCAGTTATATTAGAATCCAAGCAATTTTGTTTTAGGATTTGAGGGATTTGAGAACAGCTTTGATTGCCGTCCTTGTTAAATAAGAACTTTCCAAAACTCTTCCATACCTTCTCAAATTTTTATATTTATCTTACATGGAGTGCGAAATTCAGGTGGTAAGTGCGAGCAAAGAGGGGGGTAGGACATGGAGGTAGAGTACTAGAAAGGTGCACCTACCAGTGCCTGGCGACAAACACTCATGCCAGCGGATCGTCAGTTGCAGAGCCGTCAGGCCTGTCATCTGCAGGGTCAATGGCCCCTGTGAACCTCAGTAGACGGACAGCGTCGCCATCTGTCCTTCATTGGTTAATGCAACTTGCATCCAGCATTCTTGCCTTCCTCGTCCACCCAGTCACGGCCACAAATGTCGTCATCAGCATATACCAGCACGTCCAACATGAAGCAGCCCAAATGTCGGCAACCTCGTGTGAAACCCACCACTGTGGTATAAACCAATTTTCTAAGACCTCTTGATGACAAAATGAGCGGTTGGTGGGGAGTCAAAGTGTGCAATGTTAAAATATCAAGAGGACCAAATGAGGATAGAATTTTTCTGCACCTGCTCTGACGCCCAGTTACTATGATGACGCCATCGCATGATGAGAAAGGAACCGGGGTCAATCGCAAAAGTTCCCCTGGGCGGTACGGCAATCGGCCTGGCATTACAACCTTCTTGCGTTGTAGCGCCCGCAGCTCCTGATGCAGTGAACATGCTCAGGACGATGATGTCACCTTTATTGATGATGAATGGACGACAATTGCGGATCCAACCTTGGTCCCTGTTCATAGCAGAAATTTGCTTGCTGAGCACTTCAACACCTGGACGACGAGGAGGAAACGATGGGGTAAGTGTCATACGGGTTCCGCCTCATAAATGGGGAAGGGGAGGGCGGTCGCATAAGTCCCTGGATTATTGAGTATCACCGCCAGCCACGTCACGCGCAAAGTCCCTGCTCCTCTCTTATCGCCGTCAAAACGGTCCAGGACTCTCAAGCCGTGCCTTCATTGACCAAGCCTTTCTGATATCGACCCAGCGATGTCATAAGCTGGCCTATGCCATTAAACGCATAAGTAAGGCAAGAAACCTTAGGTGTTTAACCACCGACCAACAGTTCTAGTCACATTCACGAATGAGCAGTGATTTGAAATTGGAGAGCAAACACATGGCCAAAAAAGGCCAGAACACGCGCCGGCCTCCAGACCACTTCACACCCTCTGTTTCCCGCGCTCCCTCCTCCCCTCCTGCGCACCACCAAATCTTCCTCAGCTGCCCATGTCTCCATGAGTTCATGAAGCATGGATCAGCCTCCGCTCAGTCCTCCACCGTCGCCCGAGTACCAACAGCACCACCAGAGACCCATCCTACCCCTTCTCCTCCGCCAGTTTGGAACGAGACACTGCAACAAGCCGCGAAAGCGGCCAGTCTAGCAGCCAGCCTTCTGTCTCCGCGGATTCTGGCGGAGCAAAAGAAACACTTTAAAAGTCTAGACATCGGTAACCCAAACCATCTCAAGCCCAAATGCCCAAAAGGCCTGAATGCTGCGGCATTGCCATGCTGTTGGCCTTTGAAATGTTTGCCTTTCCGTCTGGTGACACAGATGGGTTCCGCCACGTCATGGCGCCTTCTGTATGGGGAGCCCTTGCCTGACCCCCAATACCAAATCCGAGCAAGCAATTCTTCTTTTGCCAGAAAGCCCGTCCCTCGCCGCTAGAGGCCGCAAGTCACTGAGTTCATCTTAAAAAATTCAAGCGCGTATGTCTGTCATCTGTGGGCCGGAAAAGTCCATCTTGACCACTCACACATGGACTAAGAAAGAACACAGTCCAAGGCCTGCTATAATTCATCTGTGACAGCTCACTGGGTTGAGCTGTTGAGATGTCTACTTTGTGGGATGACGGTGCCCTCATAGCTTTGGCGCATAACGCTCTTCAAACCGCAGAGATGTTGGCAGGGGTTCTGGTGGCTATCCACGTATCCCAGAAGAAAACCAGGATGCCGATGAGTGAAATTAATCTGTCTTGGAGACCGTCCAACCAACACAGTCAGGAGAGCTGTCGACGGCTCTCTCCCGCCAATTCGAGATCGAGCACATGAGCAGGTGCGAAGAACCTTGTGCAGGCAAGGTGCGGTGATCCGATGAACGGGCCCGAAATCTGCTGGCCGCCCTTAAGATCGGTAGGTACCCTGGAGAGCACATCCCTTGTCCTGGCAAACTATCAATGATACCTTCGTCGTCGGCTCAGAAATTCCAACAGAGCTACACGTCTGGACTGCCTGCTGAAGGAGAAGGCCTCTGAAGTCTAAATTCAGAGCACTTTACCCCCCAGTATCGCACCCTGCGATCGTCCCGCCTGCTCGCCGTCTGTGCAAGCGATCAGCTCTCTTCGGCCTCCCCACACTCCCCGTCCAACCGTCTCATTGTGAACTGTGGCAACACGCTGGAAATTCCCAGCCCTCGCCCATGCTTCAGCGATTGGGCAGCAGCGCAATGTCCATAACGCAGTAACGAAAAGTGACACAATGGCCTGACAAGCAGCGGTTCGGACAGCTCTGAGGTGTTGTAGTCCACCGAGAGAGTGAGGCAGGTGAATAGAGTCTACTGCACCATCCTTTACGCCATTGTTTGTAAGAAAGTGCCAGCAAAAATGAGTCATGTGGACAATGGCCTTGTCAAGCATGAGCATGTGTGGTGATCTTAGTCTGAAACGATCGTGGACAACTCTGAAACTACAGGTCGCCTCCAGCGACTGAGGAGGAGACGTGACACAGATGCGGACACAGAGCCTTTCTTCCGTCAAATCCCACAAGGCCCAACAGTTTCACATTCATCGGACCTTCATTAGGCAGAGGTTCGGGGTCCAGAGCTATTGCAAGGTGGCGCATCAGCTCTCAGGGTGCATCATCAGAGGCAAGTCAGGCTGGAGTTGAAGAGTGTGCGCGGAGGCAGGCGTAGGAGGAGGAGGTTGTTCCCTATACACCGATGTTACCGAAAGAACGTCCCTGTCTTGGATGAAGAGGTTGTCGGCGGAAGTTCTGATGGGCCGGAGTGAGAAAGATGGAGTAAGATCATTTTGCTGAGTGCCCCTTGACCAGAGGCATGGGAAATCAAAGCTCACTCTCACATGATGCTTGGATGAGCTCCATTCCTCCAACATGATCCTCCAACATTAGAGAGGCCATCAAAATGAACAACGGGGGTAAGTATACTGGTGGCCACCCACCCTGGAACCCCTGGTACAAAACAAAACACATGCACATTTCCTTCCACCCCCACCCACAATAAGAGAACAAAATGCAGGAAAGGAGACCGTTGCATGATTTGATCAACTGGAGACATCTGTTGCTCCGCTTCACGTCTCCCCACAATGTCACGGCGTGAGAACAACATCACGCGACGTGAACAGCATTAGTAAGTGCCAAGTAGGGCGTAGCGGCAGCAGCAGGCAGGCAATGTGGCAGAAGCCTAAAGGAGTTGACCTTCGTGGCCAATCTTTGTTTAACCACCATCAACAAACGCATGCAATTGCAGTGCACACAATCCAAACAATACACAGAGTACCAAAAGCCTTATGATCATGAGCCGATCAGCTATCATTCATCTCAACAGTCGATGGTATTTGTAATGGTGTACCGGGACCCAATAGACTTCTGGGTACTATCCAAAATGGACAATGGCCCGAGCTGGGCTCGTCACCGCCAGATGAGGTTGTCCTGCCCAGCACCCCCCCCCCCCCCCCCACGGCCCCCCCCCCGCCCCGGTCCCCCCCTCCCCCATAATCTGGAAAGCGGACAGTTACAGCACATTTGGAGAGTCATTACAGACAAACGCATCCGGCTTTCCACAGATAATGTGGAGATCGTTGAGACTTTCATCAAGATGAATCAGGCTGTGATCTCTGAAAATGATGTTGTGGCCGCCAATGCCGAGTCACCTATATTGTTGCCGTCTACTTCACATTCCTCTTCAAACAGAAATGGGTCCTCTTTGGGGAAAAAATGTTTTTAAAATGATAATTTCTTACTGCAATTTTTTATTCTCTTTTCCCAACAGTTCATTTTGCTTGGTTTTGGCTGTGAGAGACTGTAAAAGACTGCAAGGGTTTCATGACAACACCGTATCACATTTACTACTTTACTTTAAAATTTTTTCGCATTGTCAATGGTTTTTTGAGTCATGTTGCTATGTCTGAATACAGCTATTATTATGAGTCCTTTGGATCAGAAATGTTCTTCTAAGTGGCATTTCTCCCTCACAATTTTTTAACAGTGGCTGAGAGTCCATTTTTTATAATTTTGTTGGTGTCATGCTGCTTTGAAATGCAGCAATACAACAGTCTCAATTATAAAGAAAAATTGTTATCTAACAGACATTTGTTCTCATACAATTGAGTCCAAAGTGGCTCAAGGGTCATGCTTTAATTTTTGGGGGACAATCTTATGGTAAATGTAAAATGCAGCTATATCTAACAGAGGTCCTAATAAGAAAACAAAGCGTGTTCTGTTTCTAACAGACATGTTTGTTCTTCACAATTGATCAAGAAGAGGCTCATGTGTGATGGTGCTGATCAGAAGACAGGAATAGGAAAGACACTGATAAAAATGGACACATATTGGCAAAAATGACATTGTTTGCGCAAGCGACTTTAACAGAGCTATCATTCCCTGTATTGAGTACAACCCCCTTTAATACAATTAAAAAAACATGGAGCAACAACAAACTGACATGTGTGGATTCCATCCTATTATTAACAAAATGTGTTTATTCTATAATTAAACTACTAAACAAACTTTCATGTACAAAATAGCTGTTAAAAAAAATTCCTCTGAATTGTAACAAGGGAGGTACAGGAAAACTTTACCAAATTAGGTAATTCAGAAGGACATGAGTATGGAGCACGTGACAGAGAACAAATACGAGAACCATGTTATATTATTATTTATTTTTTTTTTTACCCTTTCCCCAGCACGTTTGAAGTAAAATAGAAAAGATAAATGCCGAAGAAAAAGGGCACCTGGGTGTAACATGGAGCTTAATCCACCAGTATTTCCAAGAGAAGCTCAATTGTCCACACTCATATGAGGCCAGCGCTACCACAGACCGTGACATTATATCCAGTGAAACTAAAATGGAGTGTGTTTGAAGACACCTTTTTTCCGGCACTTTTTAATGTGGGGTCATGACAGGTTGGGCACATTCTGTTGCCCAGGACAGTTATAGTCAATGTCCAGTGAAACTAAAATTGGTGAGTTGAAAGACTCCTTTTCCGCGGCACTTTTGAATCTGTCTGTGGGTCAGACAGCTTATGGACATTACTGTGGTACAGTACAGATATAGTCCATTGCCCAGATCAACTAAAATTTGTGGTTGTAAAGAACCATATTTCCGGCACGTTTTTAAATGTGGAGGGTCAAGCAGGTTTGGGGCTCGTGCTGCGTTCCAGGACAGGAATTCAATGTCTAGTTTCAAGTAAAAAGAGTGGTGTTTCAATATTCATACAGCTTCTGCTGGCAACTTTCAATTTGTGGGTGAATTGCAGGTCTTAAGGGTCAATTCTGGCGTGGTACAAGACAGGTGGATAGTGAATGGACTGGGGACTTTTAAACTAAGTGTGTTCTGCCTAGAAGTCTACACTTAATCCATTCTTGACACGCTGTGAGATTTTGAATTACCATCTTCTCACAGCCTTGTTTTGTGTAAGAATAAAAAGGTGTTTGTCTGCTCTCCCATAGACTTAATAGCGTCATCGCTACATATCGACACTCACTAACGACTATCTTTCGATGATTGGACAGACTATCTGACATCTAGACACACCGAAGTCGAGGCCAAGCGCAAACACACAAACACGTATGAAGCGCCCTTACATAGTGACACAATGTTAAAGCGAAAAAAAGAATTGAAAAACAAAATTTTTAAATCGTAAAAAAAAGTAATAAAAGTTCAAATGATAGCCGCCCCTATTTGCCATTTAACACAAATCAAAAACAATAAAATCATAAAAAAGTTTACACATATGAATATTGGTCGTTCAAAAAAGTCCAATCATATAAAAAATAAAACATCCATTTATCTGTACAACTGAACACCGTAGAAGTAAAAAAAAAATTCAACCCAATTGCGTTTTTGAGGTCATTTCACCTTCGCTGAAAAAAAAAAAAAAAAAATGGGAAAAATGGAAAATGATCAAAAAAATTGCATGCATTCCAAACTGCTAGCGATAAAAGTACACTTCATGCCCACAAAAATATGCCCCCTCACTGGACGTCTGGTAGTGTTTAGTACAAAAAAGTTATTGTCCCGCACAAAAAGGCGCCGCTGCCAAATTTCGAAACAGAAAGTGTATTTGTGAATATTTTTTTACATACCAAAAACATAACGGAAACCCAACATGTTTGGTGAATGGCGGATACATAACCTGTAGAAAAACAGAAAACACATTATAATTACGAAGAATGGAACGCCGTCAAAGCAAAATGCGCGCACATATGTCGAAAGTATTTTTTTTCAACAATTTGTCCTCCACTTGGATTTTTTTGTGCCATTCCCCAGTATAGTTCTATAGAACAGTGAGAAAACACCATCAGAAAGTTACAACTTTTTCCCGAGCGAAAATTAAGCCCACATATGTCATGTAGTGTGAAAAAATAAAAAAAGGGTGGGGTGGTTTTATATGGCTCTGCGACAGGCAGGAGGAAAAACGAACGTTGGTTCAACAAAAAACAATGCAAGGTCCTTAAGGTGTATTTTAAAAAAATAAAAAAGTTTGATGTCCCCCCAGAACTTGAATCCTGTACAATAACAACCCCAAAGAACACACAAAGTAACACAACATTGCATTATTATTCACAATTTTAAAACAAAAAACGTTTACTTTTTCACAATTGCGGCATACATACTGTTTAAATTTTGAATTTTACTCCAAAACAAAATAAAAAGTACATAGTCTTGTGACATGATCAAGATAAAGCCAAGCCGGTACCGTTATGAGAAAAATGATACCACTCCCACCTCTTTATCTCAATTCTAGCCTGAGATATGATAAAAAAAAGTCATACTAGGCCAAAATTTGCGCTTTTTCAATAACTTTAGAAGTCTGTAAAAAATTAACTGGTGAAGTAAAAAATTCAAAACTTTTTATCTGTAATTAACTAAAGTTGTACTTCATAAAAATAAAAAATAAATTATAAATATTCATATTTGGATCACTTGATATGGAATGACCCAGGTGTTTTTCTGATACAGAGCTTCAAAATTCAATTTATAAATACATATTTACAGTAATTGGTAAACTTCGTCCTACCTGCAGCCACTTCTATTTATACATTGCAATCAATAATATTGAAGTATGCATTCAGCTCATAAGCTCCACCTAATGGTAACAGTAGGCAGCCAGAACCTTATCATATAGTACAATGTCTATGCAGGGAATTTTATATCCCAAAAGGAAGGAAGTCGCAGAAAATTATTCAGCACAGGATGCGGAACCATAAGACGGCATGATGATAAAATATGGAGATCTACTTTAAGCTTTAGCTACCTAATAGCGGTAATCCCCTGTCGGATACTAATTTCTATTATTAACCATGTGACTATGATCAGTAAGCAATGCTGCATGTGTGACCGCTCTTTACGGGGCCTCCAGGAATACTTCTAATTATGTTTTTATTTTACTTTATTTCCATAGAGACAAATGGAAAGAATACAAACTGCAGAGGTTGTACTTTGTGTGGATATGTAGAGACATCCAGGCTTTCCTCTGGTTTGCCGATTTACTGTGTATCCTGCATAAAAAGGTAATTCGATGTTTGTTGCAATAGATTCCACACACAAAAGCTTATTTAATGGAGCCAATTATTTTACCTTCCATTCAGAGGCCGTGACTATAGATTTGGCTTACATTCCTTTTATACTTGCTTGGTTGCGCTCTTTCATTATTCCTACCCCACAAAACTCTCTTGGAAATCCTATTACTGGTTTTGAATTGCTACACTGTAATTGCATAATTTCCAATGCACTTATATCCTGGTTCTTGTAATGCACAATAACTCCGGTTGTTATCTGCAAAGTATTTGTGTGTAGAAGCATAACATTTACTTATATATGTGTGTATATGTGTGCTTTTTGCATACGTCTTATCTTCAGGCATAGAGACAGACAGAACGTCAGGTGCAAATACAGGTCCTCTGTATTTTATTAAACAGCAACAAAAACAGGTGCAAGGCATGCACAAAACAAAAAAACCAAAATCCTGCTCGTCTGAGCTCTAACTAACACAATAGTACTCACTAGCACATTGTAAGCACCTCAGCAAAGATGTGACAGACGCTGCTTCCACAGCATATCTCCTTCCAAGACTCAATGGTAGTCTATTGTTGTCACCTTACCTGCTGCCTTATAAAGGCCAGGCAAATCCTGACATGGAACATGGGGAGTAAGCACCCACCCTACTCTATGCTTACTCCCAATGAAAGGCCGTCCCATAAATGGCTGGAAGCCATACTAACCCAACTAAGTGTATGTCAACAGCCTGTAGTGTTGATACTTATCTAATTTTGGCCTCACATTCCACCAAGGCTCCTTACCTTGTGTCTGGATTTCTAAAGGTGCATGCCAGGAACCTGACTAGGATATATACGCTGTTATATACCCTGCCTGCTCTTGCCTTACAATATGTATGTATGTGTGTGTATACACTCACCGGCCACTTTATTAGGTACACCTGTCCAACTGCTCGTTAACCACTTAAATTCTAATCAGCCAAATCACATGCGGCAGCTCAGTGCATTTAGGCATGTAGACATGGTCAAGACAATCTCCTGCAGTTCAAACCGAGCATCAGTATGGGGAAGAAAGGTGATTTGAGGGGCCTTTGAAAACGTGGCATTGGTTTGTTGGTCCCAAAGAAGGGCTGGTCTAGTATTTCAGAAACTGCTAAATCTCCGGGGAAATTTTCACGCACAACCATCTCTAGGGTTTACAGAGAATGGTCCAAAAAAGAAAAAACATCCAGTGAGCGGCAGTCCTGTGGGCGGAAATCCCTTGTTGATGCCAGAGGTCAAAGGAGAATGGGCAGACTGGTTCGAGCGATAAGAAGGCAACAGTGACTCAAATACCCAAACCCGTTACAACCGAGGTAGGCAGAAGAGCATCTCTGAACGCACAGTATGGCGAACTTTGAGGCAGAGGGGCTACAGAAAGCAGAAGACCACACCGGTGCCACTCCTTTCAGCTAAAAACAGGAAACTGAGGCTCCAAATTTTCCCCAAGCTCATCGAATTGGCCCATAGAAATTGGAAAAACGTTGACTGGTCGTGAGTCTCATTTCTGCTGCGACATTCGGAGGTAGGGTCAATTGGCGTCAACAAAAATGAAAGCATGGATCCATCCTGCCTTGTATCAACGTTCGGGCTGGTGGTGGTGGTGTCATGGTGTGGGGAAAAATTTTCTTGGCACTCTTTGGGCCCCTTGGTACCAATTGAGCATCGTTGCAACACCTTGTGGAATCTATGCCACGAAGAATTGAGGCAGTTCTGAAGGCAAAAGGGGGTCCAACCCGTTACTAGCATGGTGTACCTAATAAAGTGGCCGGTGAGTGTATATAGGCACACTGTATTAGAATTCCTGATACCGGTCTCCCTAGACAAATTCTCTACTTCCAGCTGAGCCATGGCCAAAATCCAGGTTGGGTAGAGGAAGCGATTTGAAGACACCATCAAGACTTATCTTAAAGAATAAATTAACGGGGTTGTATCGCTACAAAGATCATGTCTCAGATTATGGGGACAATAAAAATAAGCACTTTTATGTTGCATTACCTCAGTCACTTGGTTTAGCAGATATGAGCTTTTCTGTAAATCTGTATTCTGTTTCTGCTGCTGCTGGTTGGGACACGCCCCATGGCAATATCCCGCCCCTAGATACGCCCCCTGCACTGTGATTGGCTGGCTGACATTTCTTTTTGCCTGTTGGGATACGCCCCCCAGACAAACGCCCCAGACACGCCCCCTGCACTGTGATTGGCTGCCTGCACACTCTGTGTTTTCTCCTTTCTGAGCTGTTAAAATCAATAGTGAAACCAAGGTCTGCTGGCTCTATACTCATCTCCCAGCTCTAGGGTGAATGATCTGGGCAATTACTGGCTGTTTAAGTCACAGATTCCCCTCAAAATAACACAGTATTATAGATTTTTTCCTGCCAGTTAACAGGGGGAGAGGAGGAGGTGGAGGGCAGTGTGCATTGCTCCATATAACCCAGTCTGTTGCCTGGTAACAGAGGGGAAGGGGGGGCAGTGTACACTCCTCACATGTCTCATCACTTCAGGCTGAGTGTATAACTGCTTATAGCCAAGCTGAGCCTGAAGCTCTGCAGACAGGTGACAAGCATGCAGGAGGCTGAGGACCTGTCCTCTGCAGACATCCTTCTGCTTCCACTGCTCACCCAGAATGATGATGTCACAGTTCTTCAGTGAGGAGAGACATGCCTCCTGGCAGGAGAGACACGCCTCCTGGGAGGAGAGACACGCCTGCTGAGAGGCGAGACTCGCCCCTGGATTGCAAATTCAATAACAGAGAATTAGCTGAAAAGCACGAACAGCTCAAACGATACAACCCCTTTAACCCTAGAACGCATGACGTTAAAAATATACATATTAACGTCATGGAGGCCTTTTAGGCCCCCATGTACATAATGTAGAAAAACACACTTAATAACTTTCACAATTTATTTCAAAATTGCTCAATAAAATATGAATAGTGGACAACATTTTAATTATAATTTCTCACAGAAAACACCCAAAATTTTTTTCCCAAATTTCACGCAAAGACATGAAAAACCACAAAAAATGCATAGAAATCTATAGCAAAAATAGCTGCACTACATTTTTATTCTAACTTTCTTTTCTATTATATTAGTCTTCCAAACAATTCTGACCCTGTTATTTTTCAGAAGAGTGTTCTTGCAAAAAGTTTCCTTACAAGTGGAACAATATCGCTCAGTTTTCCTCTCTATGTTTCTTGGGGCACATGAAAAAAAACGCTTTCGTTTTCTTTCTCCTGGGGGGTCTGGAATAATCTGAAACTGTACACCACACCTTTCCATTGCTTCTTTAGTTTTCTTTGGCAAGCATTTCAAGTCCTTCGCTCTATCATGTGAGGCATTACAAGTTCATGACAAAGTCCCCTTTAAGAATAAGCGTCCCTTTCCTTCCTCTGTGCATGAAATTCCGGATGAGTTTCTGTATAAATAATGAATGAATTTAGGGCTGCTACATCAAGCATATTTGAAAATAGTACTACAAGCCATCGTTTTATTTTCCTCTTACACAATAATTTTCCCACCATCCTCATCCATTTTATCTAAAACCTCCTTTTGTTGCATCGTAATGCAGGATGATTTCTGGGTTTTAATTTTTGGTTATTGCTGTCAACACTGCAATCGTATGCATGGTACTGAGTAAAATTACAGATTTCTCCTTCTTCGCCTTGTAAGATACCAAAGTCCGCTTTGTTATGAATTCCAAAGACACTCTCATAAAGTGCTCGCTGACGATTGTGTTTGAGTGCTGCTGGAATTTCTCATCTGTTTTGCTTTATTAGACCAACAGTGTAATAGCTTTTTCAAGTAGAAAATTGCCTAGTTCAACATTGGTGAAAATAATTGTCCATGGTGATGTTTCTACCTGAATTGAATATTGGAACAGCAAGAGTTTTGACTATTTCAGACCCCAGATCCTTCTTTACTGGTGCACCAACCTCTTTGCCAACAGTAGATTACGCCATTTATGCCATAATAATTTCCAGAATCACACATCCAGAAAATTTTTTATTCCGTACTTGGCTGGCTTGCTGGCATGTATTGTATGAATTTGCAGCGTCCTCTGAACGGTACAAGTTTTCTCATCTACATAACATTAGTACTAGGATTGTAAAGTTTTGTGCAATTTGTGAATAAATATGTTCCAGATATAAATGATAGGGCTAATTTGTCTGTTTCAAACCTCGCTGCACGAGTTCGCTTATCATCAAAGCGAATGATTTTTTCTAATTTCCTCATATCTGCCCACTGACATTGTCGCCTTATAGTGGTGGATCAGAAAGTGGGGTCCAGAAATAATTCTCGTATTGGGACATCATACGATTTTTGACTCCCTGCCAGCAGGAATAGTCCAATAATATGCATAAAGTTCCTCTTTTGAGATATTTTTCCAGGACTTATTTTTTGCAGAAGCGATACGTCTTCCTTCTAGGTTTGAAATAATAGGACCTTTTTTGCAATATGTCAGAAAAATAAGTACAGAATACATCTTTAGTGGTAAAGTAACTGGGACTTTCCCACAGCCCCTTGAGCCTGTCTCACAATAATTTTGTATTGGAGTATGTCCGACCTAATGTAGGATTACTGTCCCAAAAAACATTCGTTTTGGATGTTTTTACTTATCACTTCTTGAGGATCCACTAGATTCACTTCTTTATCATCAGAAGAATCAATGGATGAGGATGTTTGATTAGCTGGTGGCAGATATTCTTCATCAGGCAAAGATAGTTCACTTTTATCATCGCTTTGAAACATAATCGCTTCAATCTCTTGGGCAGTCAGACACTTGGAGGGAAGACTGTGCCATTGCAGACTAGATGTTAGAAAATGAAACAGATTTCCTCTCAACAGCTTATCTTATCACAGGTCCTTCCCAATTACTCAGTGTATACTGTCCTCAACTCTATATACACAAACCCCATTACTGTGTTCAGAGGACCTGAGGTGATGTCATGGCCTTATCACTCCCTCCAAAAATCACATGACATCCTCACATGTTTTTTATCCACACCTGGCCCCTCCACCAGCTTTACTGAGTAAAAAATAAAAATAACTTGAGACACAAACACTTCTGAGAACATGAAAAAACATCGGGGCCTAAAAGGCCCCCAATTCGTAACAGATGTAGTTTTCACCAAACAAGCATTGTTACACCATAATGCCGATGAAAAAAAAATTATATGAACAAGTGGATATTATCAACAATGACATACTTGAGGAATACCTGGAGTTTCAAAATTCTAACTAAAGTAATTTTGCAGATAATAGCAAAAATGTAAGCATGGGGGCCTAAAAGGCCCCTAATATGCGTTCTACGGTTAACATTGTTAACTGGGAAGTTTTGATCACAGATTGTCGACTATGGTGCCACATGACCCATCAAGTGGTAGTGGTTTTTGAGAACGGCCACCTCTCCAATGAGTTAGATAAAATATAATGAAAGGAGGAAGAAGAACCCAGATCTGTGAACGCAACTCCCAATTGGAACCTCTTGCTCCCACTGTCTGAAGATCTGTGGCTTGTGGATTGGGCTCCTTAGTCAACTTAACACACATGTAAGTTTTCCAGGTGTAATCTTCATTTTCAGAGCCTGCCAATTAGACACTTTTTGTCTAACCTCACGTCAGCTATTGCTTGCCTTACTTTCTGGCATGCCAGACCATGCCCTTTTCCATTACACCCCCACCCCTCTTCAAGCTACATCACCTTGTTGAGTAAGGCATGAAAATTGTTTTAAACACATAATAAATAAATGTGGTTTAAGGCATAATCAACAGTTTTTGGTGCAAATTAAGCCAGAATTCTGGCACATTTTTCTTAGTAAATGTCCCCTGGTATGAGCTGTGTAAATTTGTATGCAGTGAATTGTCCCTAATGGTGGCTATACACAAAAGTTATGACTGTTCAAAATTTGGAACAGTTGTTAAAAAGTTAGAGGTAATCCATCTGCACGTAAAGGGTTATTCCTGGAGATATTCTTGAGGTGCAGGTGACAGGAGCGGGCAAGGCATTGGATATACGGGGTGAAGGACAGGTCAGAATCGAATATAACCCCAAGACACCAGGCCTGCTGCCTAGGAGTTATGGTGGTACCACACACTGAGAGAGAGGTTGGGTGAGGTCGGTCAGTAGACGGTGGGATGACTAGAAGTTCAATTTTAGTGAGGTTTAGTTTACGACAGAGGGAAGACATGATGTCAGAGACAGCGGACAGACAGGCCTCCAGGACACCGCTCTCTTGGTTCTCTTCCTACCTCTCTGACCGCTTCTTCAGTGTCTCATTTGCAGGTTTTACCTCCTCCTCTCTTCCTCTCACAGTTGGGGTTCCTCAGGGATCCGTTCTTGGTCCTCTCCTCTTTTCACTCTACACAGCCCCCATTGGACAAACCATCAGCAGATATGGATTCCAGTACCATCTCTACGCTGATGACACTCAACTATACACCTCCTCCCGAGACATCACTCCTGCCCTCCTACAAAACTTCAGTGATTCTGTCCGCTGTCTCTGACATCATGTCCTCCCTCTATCTTAAACTAAACCTCACTAAAACTGAACTTCTAGTTATCCTGCCATCTACTAACCAACCCTACCCTGTCATTTCTGTCTCAGTATGTGGCACCACCATAACTCCTAGGCAGCAGGCCCGCTGTCTTGGGGTTATACTAGATTCTGATCTGTCCTTCACCCCATATATCCAATCCCTTGCCCGATCCTGCCAACTGCACCTCAAGAACATCTCCAGAATCCGTCCTTTAGAAACAACTCAAACTCTCATTACTGCTCTTATTCTTTCTCGTCTTGACTCCTGTAACTCCTTGCTTATCGGTCTCCCTCTGTGCAAACTCTTCCCTCTCCAATCTGTCCTGAATGCAGCAGCCAGGCTTGTCTTTCTCTCCAGCCGCTATACTGATGCCTCTACCCTGTGTCAGTCACTGCACTGGTTGCCCATTCAGTACAGAATACAACATAAACTCATCACTCTCACCCATAAAGCTCTCCACAGTGTTGCACCCCCATACATCTCCTCTCTCATCTCTGTCTACCACCCTACCCGTGCCTCCGCTCTGCTGATGATATCAGATTACATTCCTCAATAATCCGAACCTCCCATGCCCGTCTCCAAGATATTTCACGTGCGGCACTAATTCTCTGGAATATGCTACTGTGGGCGATCAGGCACATTCCCAACCCTCATAGTTTCAAGAGGGCCCTGAGAATACATCTTCTCAGTCTTGCCTACCAGAATCCCTTATGGCTAACTCCTGCCCGAATCTCTAACACATACACATTTCTGTCACTCCGTACACTTCGGCACTTAACTGTATATAGATGTACTGTCTGCGTGGCAGGTTCATCCATATTCTATATAAATCACCCCATATTTATGTCACATGGCTGGACCATTGTAAATCTAGCACTTCTTACCCTTCGTCTCACCCTACACCCTAATAGATGGTATGCTCTTGCGAGCAGGGCCCTCTCACCTTGTGTCTGATCTGTAAGTAGCTTTTCATTGTGCAATGTATGTCTTTTTGTCTGTACGTACACCCTCCGAATTGTAAAGTGCTGCGGAATATGTTGGCGCTATATAAATAAAGATTATTATTATTACTCCTACCAAATGAGTTTTAAACATGTAGCCAATGATAAAAAAAGATTATTACCAAATACATCGCTGTTCTAATTTTGCTTCCTTTCAGAGTTAGAGCAGTTCTTATCTCCTGCTTGTGTGCATAATCTTCCCTTGGTCACTGACCACCTCTTTCTGCTCTTATTAGTGGCCAGGATGGTGATGTCACTACCTGCTGTGTTTATCAGCAGCACAGGAGCTTGTTTATATATATTACTGACACATTTGAACCCTTTGGAACTCTGTAGCCTTCTACCCTACTGTTAAAACCCCTCCATTACCACTGTCCCTCTAACAGGCTCAGTTAGGAAAAGCAGTGCTGAAATGTCAGTCACTACTGTAGAGTCTCCTACAGCCTTAACAGGAAGTGGGAGCCTGAAACTGGCCATGAAGAGCAGGTTCTGTGAAACACCAAGATGGGAAAACCCTTTAAATGTTCCACAAACTTTCCCAGAAAACTCACTGACCTTTTACCTTTACTGTATGTGTGGCCCAGAGATTTGTCAGTACATAGCTAGTCCATTAGAACTAATGGAAAACTCACTAATCGTGCTGCTTTAATCTGTGCCTGTTCTGTTTCGACACCCGTTTAACTAAACTCATGAAAATATTCGTCTTTGGGATGTCCTGAACTCAATTTGTTTATTCTGACCCTAATTCTAAACCTAAACCTCGCCCTAATCCTGGTCATAACCATGTGACTTAGAGTTAGGGTTAGGCTTTTCCCTCTGGATTTGAAAAGGTTAATTTACTCTAACTCCATTACTTCTGGTTCCCTGGTGCCATTGCCATGTGTCACTTCCATCTGATGTCACTTCTAATCCAAAGTTACTGAATCAACCCTAATGTGGCATCGGACGAAAATTTACATCAAATGGAAGTGAATACAAACAAAAAACAAAACATTACGTAGTAAAAAGCTACTTACAAACCAGACACAAGGGGCCACATGTATGAACCTGTTTTGGTCTAAAACTCACTTTTTTGCCCATAGGTTTCCCATAAACCTTTGCTTTATGCAAAACAGTCAGTGAGGTCTGAATGGCAAGTAAACCCTCACACCGACCAATTTATTGGTTCCTCTCCTCAAGGAGAGATTTTTCCCCTTTCTAAGCCACTCTTGCCTCTCACCCAGCCAACCAGTAAGTTCTACACTGCACTGATGAGGGACAAATACCCCGAAACAGCTGTCTGCAGATGACCTTAACTGGTTTGGCTCAAATCCCTTTCACATTGCTAGACTCCTGCGAGCTACATGTGAACTGAGCATAACTAAATCCAATAGAGTGCGCTGTGGAGCTCCTCAGCTCTTTTCCCATAAGCCTTTGCTTTATGCAAAACAGTCAGTGAGGTCTGAATGGCAAGTAAACCCTCACACTAACCAATTTATTGGTTCCTCTCCTCAAGGAGAGATCTTTCCCCAGATTAGCAAAAGAGTGAGCTTTAGAGCTAAACAGTTTCATACATGTGGCCCAAGGTGTGAGGGCCCTGCTCACAAGAGCTTACAATCTATGTTGGACTAGTGATGAGAGGAGGTGAAAAGCAGGGCTGGGACAACGGGTAGGCGAAGGTAGGGCACAATTTTATCCCAGGCAGAAAAGGGGGTGCAAGAAGGCATTGAGTGGGCTGGATTTTCCAGTGGGGGGCACAATGTGCTTTATTTGCCTAAGGCACCAGAATACCTTCTCCCAGTGCTGGTGAGAAGTGCTTGGTTTACATATTGGTTCAGCCATTATTCATAAATACAGGGTAGTTTACATAAAACCGAATTAACCTGCCACCCAAACAGTACGTTTATAAACTAAGTACCTATGACTGCCCTAGTGTAGGAAGTATCTCGGGCGTGTTTGACAGAGAGCTGGGGGTTAGCAATTAGGGATCTTGGCAGGTACTCCTTAGAAGATGTATTCTCAGGGAACACTTAAAACTCTGGGGGTTATAACTTTGCCTAATCATATGCTGTAGCATGTTCCAGAGAACTGATGCAGCGTGTGTGAAGTCATGGAGACGGGCATTCTAGGTCCGGATGATTGAGGCATGTAATCTACGATTATTAGCAGATCAGAGAGACTGGGTAGGGAGGTAGACAGAGATGAGGGAGGAGATGTAGGGGGGTGCAGCGCTGTGGAGAGCTTTATGGGTGAGAGTGATGAGTTTCTGTTGTATACTGTACGGAATGGGGGACCACTGCAGTGACTGACACAGGGTAGAGGCATCAGTATATCGTCTGGAATGAAATGAGTCTGGCTGCTGTTTTCAGAATGGATTGGAGAGGGGAGAGTTTATAGAGAGGGAGACTGACAAGCAAGGAGTTACAGTAGTCAAGACGAGAAAGAATAAGAGCAGCAATGAGAGTTGTTTGAGTTGTTTCCACAGTAAGAAAAAGTGGAAGTGGAAAGTATCAAACAGTTGCCAAGGCTGCTGACATCTGTCTCTGGTGGTACAGTGTGTAAGTGGTGCCATTACATTGTCAAGAACCTATACAAAAGGAGATGTTCATTTATGATTGGCTCTGCCATACTCCTTGTGGGGATTAAAGTGATAATATACTTTCCAGTGATGGTACATAAGGCAGGGCCCATGAGGGGCACTGCTCTGGCTTGTTGTCTCTTCTTTCCATGACAGGTAACTGAGCCTATCATTGTGGGAACCTACTGAATACAGATTTATTAGACAACCACTTTGAATCCATATGCTGTTAGCTCCCTCTAGTGATGAATGTATGCAACCAGAATACTGGCATCAGAAAACAACATTTTTGATACCAACGTGGTGACCGGGCCAGAGGGAGAGGAGAGGGTGGGAGCAGTAGTAGCCATACAATTCACTGCTCTGGTCACAATGGCTCTAAACTTACAACCACACCTCATGCTCCTTAAGCACTGGTACCAGTGAAGAAGGGGGTCTGCTCTTAGGATGATGATGGTATTTCCTTGGGGCACACTCTGCTGGCGGTCTTTTTCTCAGTTGCCAGAGTGGTGTGTGAGGTGCCCTAGATGTGCTGTGCAGATTAAACAGGCAGGAGAAAAAGGGTTAACTTTTTAAAGTCGAGGCAGTCTTTACTTTCCAAGCACAATGTTACATACAGCAGAAGACTGATTTTCTTACATCCACTTTTCTCACAGCCCAGGCGACTCAGCCAACCAGGGGAAGCAGTGATTCCCTCTAAAATAAAGTTTGTTGCTTAAATGCCTTCCAGAAGAGCAATCTGGATAGCTTCATATTTGGGGTATTGGGCCAGGCCAGAAGTTGCTGGGTCCCAAAGACCATGAGATCTGGTGGGTCTAGGGTTATCTCATGCAATCCTGGGAATCCAAAGTCCTGCTTGGCTAGGCTGCTGCTCTCCTTCTTGAAGAACTGTCCTGTTTTTCTAATACTCTCCCATGTGGCCAGGGAATGAAAGGGTTAGGCTGCTCCCTGAGCCCTGAGGCAGCTAAGCCTGTGTCAGGGTGGCATGATGGAATCACCACTGACCAGCTTGGAGACAAATCGTGATTCACTCAAGGATGGGACACTGAATCCAGAATACTAAATTTACCTAACTTTTATAAATTTCTACTCCCGTCTCCCTATCTGGTTGCTATGACAACTCCCTCCACTACCGCTGAGTGACTGTGACTGATTAGCATATCAGCAAGGCAGCATGAGTATACACTTTTACCAGCCACATCCTCAGGTTTCTAGCATAGTACAGGGGTCACTCATTGTTGAGTAGACATTTCTACATAGCAAGAATAGTGCAGTTATAACAGATATTAGTGCAAACATTAATAAACTTCATTAAAGGGGTTGTATCATTTCATTAAATGGTCTTCAGAAAAAGGGGACAGTGAAAACAAGCAACTTAGCAATTAGATGTCATTAGCAAAGCTGTCTTGTATTCACAGTTTCCCTTATCTTCTGTTTCTGTTTTCACTGATATCCAGTGCTGGTCGGATCCCTCCTCCTTGCATTTCACTAGATGAGAGCTCATTTACATTCTGTCAGACCCCCGTCGGCTGTATTCACAGAGCTTGCATTCCTGCCTTTCACTCAAAGTAAGGGACCGGCACATTTTCACTCTGCACAGCCAGAAGAAACAGAATAACACTGCAGGGCTTCTATAATCAGGAAACGGCACAATTGTGTGTCGATCCCTGCCTCTCCTGCATAGAAGGGAGATCTGTGCCGTTCATAGAAAGCTGGATTCAACTGTAACAAATCTCCAGCTGTGAGAGGAGAAGAGATCAGTGCTCAGTCTAGATTGAATGCAGCCTGTGATATGTATACGGCTCTTACAAAATAAGACTAATAGGGAGAGACACATTGACATGTGGACTCAGAGAGGGGAGGGGGAGTCCCGGGAGCCAGCATGAACAGTGAAGGGGGGATGATGTCACCCAGCCAGGAAGAAACGCCCCTGCATTTCTAGAGTTGAGAAACTGAGAGCAGTATGAATCAGCCGAACTAAAGAAGCGATACATCCCCTTTAAACACTTTTAAATTCTTGAAGTGTATAACATAATCTCTTTTACACTACAACAATAAATTATATATTAATTTGCACAGAAGTGTGAAAATTCACAGTAAAATCAGCATGTTTTTGAGCAGTGGCATAGCTATAGGGGGTGCAAAGATAGCAGTCGCTACCGGGCCCTGCAACCAGAGGGGGCCCCAAAAGCCTTTCTGCCACAATATTGTAAATGGCACATGGTAGCTCAGGGGCCCCATTTCACTATTTGCACTGGGGCCCATGAGCTGCAAGTTACGCCTCTGTATTTGAGGAAGACTCAACTGCAGAAAATGTCCACCATGTTTAGCTTTGGCCATAGCAGTTCACCAGCCGACTCTGCAGTAACCTCACTCACATGGCTCCAGGCTTCATATATTAATGATCTCAAACCTGCTGCTGTCCGTGCTGGGAGTTGTGGTTTTGCAATAGCCGGAGAGTCACAGGTTGTGGATCACTGCCCTAAAGAAGCAATGTGTTTGAAGGACAGGAGCTTTGCCTAACTCTGTGACCTCATCCTAATAAAAATCCAGCAAAATTTCTTTAATCCAGTATTCGGTAAACCAAATAGGTTTCTGAAATAGCAATGGAAAATTCTGATAAAAAGAAAAAAAACTTAAAGAACTGTAAAGAATTAAAGGGGTTTTGCCACAAAGTAAAATTGACATGGGAAGCTTGCAAATGAAATAACAAACATTTTCACCATTCATCATTATTATAAATTCTGCACCATTCTTGTTTTAGCTGCTCCTTTAGTGATCCATTGTTTACAGCTCGTTTCCAGGGGATACGACCAGGGCTGAGAGCTCCTCAGTCCTGGTCGCACATGCTCAGACACCACCTCTCCTCTCAGGCAGCTACTGAGTGTTCAAATCCCAGGTGCTGTCACTCTACTCCCGTCCTCTGTACTACTTAGTAATTAGTTAAACAGTGCAAATAAATAAAAAAGAAACCTCATTGATAAAGAGAAAAAAAAAAAACACAGGTTTGGTTTCTGGAGGGATTTGAACCTAGGACGCTGGTGCCTGGAGGCAAAAACTTTGTCTCAGCTACTCACAATGCTTTACATAAACAGACCTTTATTGACTACAGAGAGGAAAGGCCTGGTGAAGTCATCCTGCTGGGTCACATGATATGCAATTAAAACAAATCACACATGCCCCTTTCTGAGCACACAGAGCTGAAGAGCTGGATGCACGAGGTATGGAATGAGATCGGCCCCTTTATCACCTTTTCCAACCATCGATGAACAATTATGTAACCATTTTGGGAAGGGAGTTCTCATTAGCTTGGCCCGCTCCATTCTCTGCAGGTAACGGCTGTTAGTTACCGCCTGGACCTGCCGTTAGTGGAGATAACTGTGATCCCAGCCTTTCAACCCCCTAGATGCCGGGGTAAATGCAACTGCAGCATCTAAGGGATTAAGAAACCGTGCTGCACACTGTTTTGGTCCCTGATTGCCCCACCACATACACACACATACGATGAGATCGCAGGGTGCGGACCGATTGGCAAAAATGAACTCAACATAAGCAAAAATTGCTGCATTGGGAAGAGATTAATGTTAACATTATATTTGTTGTCGACCCTTATAAGTGTTATATTCACTTTTGGACCATTTGATAATCTGGCACCTGCTATGTCCTTTTAATGCCTTATAAAAGATATTATAGTGTAGTAATAGAAAAAGACAGCTTTTATACTGCATTCTGTATAATTCCTATGCCATTGGTTGGGTGCCAGGCTTCCCCCGTCAAATGTACCCTATGAAGCTGGGTTTGGTAGCCATGACCCTTCATCAATCAGTGAGCAGCCTGAACTATTAAATCTGACGGCAGGATAACTTCTTCATTGCTGCACTCCATCTATCATGTATCCGGTTCCCTGCCTTCGGAAAGGCTCCAACATGATCCTTAGGGGTTAGATGAATCAAGAATACAATTTTTGGAGCGATGCAGTGGTAAAGTCAAATGAAGAGCCTGGAAATCTTAAAACTGCTAGAGAAATTAGCCTGTACTGATTGTATTACTTCTCCTGAAGACCATGTGAATGAGTTAGGGTATTGGATCTTTTGTGGAGAGGCGAGCAGTCACATATACATGTGCAGCCATTGGTGGGCATGGTTTCTTCCCCACATAACTACCAGGCGATCAGGCCATAAAGCAAACATGACCTCATTTTTTCAATTTGAAGCCCCTCTAACTGATGTCACTATTTCACCTACAAACTCATGTAGCCATTGGTGGCAACGTTCTACTGGACTGTCAGACCCAACACTTACAGATGGTGGTGATCATTCTTTGAGGCTTTATGTTCTTAATTTTGATCAGTTTATTCTCAGTGTGTCAAGTTAGTTGTGAATCCAGACTTACTGTGGAATAGGCCTCAGGTAGAGGCCCTCTGTTCAATCATTACATTATGTAGACCGCTGCTAGGATTTTATCTGGGCTGTATTTGGTGGAGTGGTGGGTTAGCAGAAGTCTCAGTGGTAGGTCCTTACAGTGCCAAATGGCAAGTTAAGGCTAACATTCAAGGTAGTGCTGGTTTCAACAGCTTGATTGCTGGACCTTCTGAGATTTTTGGGCATCGTATAATAGGGATTTGCCTCACTGGTACTGGTGAGCTTGGAAAATGTAGACCATGGCTTTGCCACAGACTAGACTGCAGGTGTACAGTCTTTTCGGTCTGCTAAGTATGCCCCTTGACTGTTAAGCACGTCGGGAGGATTGGGAGGGCGTCCTCTAGATTTTAAAGTAGTGTTGTTTTGGGTTAGGATGTCTGTTAGAAGTCTCTCTCTTGGATGAATCTCTGAAGAAGAACATCTGTCTTTCTTTTCTTCAAACCATCTTTCCCACCATAGGATGTTTTTAACATGATCTCCTTGTTTCAGAACCTAAATGCTTTGCTTATTATGTTATCTATTTGTATCAGTTTTGGCAAGAAAACCGACCGGACTACTTGAACATCCAACTGTACCTCAGCCAAACAGGTGGGATACAGGTGAGTCCTCGTTTCAGTGTTGTTAGCCATATAGTTTCAGAATTACATCTGAGAAGACCATTCCAGCCTTGTGTATTGTTACACATCTAACCTCCTGCAGAAAAGCAATTTTCATTTGCACGCCTGGCTACTTCTCGAAATGTTTTCCTCATTAAGGGTTATTTTCTGCAAATAAAAATGGAAAAGCCCAAATGATTTTCCTATGGGATGAAGCAAAGTGATAAATAAAATGAAAGAACGTATTATGTGTTCCAGTGACCCTTTCAAAAGATCCAACCTCATCAGACAGTGTTTGAGGTCAAGATAAGGACATATAATGAGCCCTCCTGTCTGAAAATTAGTAATGATACAGATAGGTTTTGAACCTGAACTGATTTTTGGACCCCTCATTCAGTGCTATAAAGGTTCACTATTTGTTCATAACTCTCCATCAATTTTTCAAGGAGAGATGGACATTGTGGACCTTATGTATGAAAACTGTCTAGCACAAAGACTGTCTTTGTTGCCCATAGCGACCGATCAGAGGTCATAGCGACCAATCGGAGCTCAGCTTTCATTTTCCCTGAGCCCTGTATGAAATGAAAGCTGAGCTCTGATTGGTTGCTATGAACTCTGATTGGTTTCTGTGGGCTCTGACTGGTTAAAATGGGCTCTGATTGGTTGCTATGAGCTCTGGTTGGCTGTTATGGACTCTGATTGGCTGCTGTGGGATCTGATTGGTCGCTGTGGGATCTGATTGGTCGCTGTGGGATCTGATTGGTTGCTCTGAGCTCTGATTGGTTGCTCTGAGCTCTGATTGATTACTATCAGCTCTGATTGGTTGCTATGAGCTCTGATTGGTTGCTATGTGCACTGATTGGTTGCAATGAGCTCTGATTGGTCGCTATGGGCTCTAATTGGTTGCTGTGGGCTCTAATTGTTTACTATGAGCTCTGATTGGTTTCTTTGGGATCTGATTGGTCGTTATGAGCTCTGATTGGTTGCTATGGGCTCTGATTGGTTGTTATGGGCTCTGATTGGCTGCTATAGGCTCTGATTGGTTGCTATGAGTTCTGATTGATTGCTATGGGATCTGATTGGTTGCTCTGATTGGTTACTTTGAGCTGTGATTGGTTGTTACGGACTCTGGTTGCTATGGGCTCTGATTGGTTGCTATGAGCTCTGATTGGTTACTATTAGTTCTGATTGGTTACTATGAGCTCTGATTGGCTGCTATGGGCTCTTTTTGGCTGCTATGGGCTCTTTTTGGCTGCTATGGGATCTGATTGGTTGCTATGAGCTCAGATTGGTTTTATACTCAGGGGTTTCTATTAGCTCTGTTTGGGTTTGCTAGGGGCTCGGGTTGCTAGGGTCCGGTTGCTAGAGCTCTGGTTGCTAGGGGCTCTGTCGCTATGGGCTCTATTGCTAAAAATTTCTGTTTGGTTTCAGGGCTCTGATTGGGTTTTTATGAGCTCTTATTTTTGCTATGGGCTCGGGTTCCTATAGCCTGATTGGTTCTAGGCTTGTTTTGTTTCTATGGACAACAACGACAGTCTTACTGCTAGCCAGTTTTTGTATATAAGGCCCTGTGGCGTTTAGGTCCTTCCCTGCACAATTTTTTTTACCCAATGTAGTAATGCTCTGAATTTAAGAAGTCCGATAAAAATTTGCAATGCTTATGAGAAAGTTGAATCAACCACATAGGGACTTCACCCCATGGGACCTTTCTGCCAGCTGCCCCCCTCCCCGCCCGCACCCCCTTTATTTGGGGTTTACACTGCATTTTTTTCAACCTACCCTTGTCCTCCCCGGTGCATAATCAGCTGCCTTTGGTTGGGATGATTTACTGTTTTGGTCTTTCTCACCTTATTTTTGACTGATTTCCCCAAAAGGGAAACCCACTTTAGATAAAAAAAATAAATAGATCAGGTTTTTTGCAATACTCTGTCGGGAGTTGTTTAAGCTATATGTGGCCACCCAATTGTTGTGATGGTAATTGTGACCTGTTGACAAAATTGTTGTCATGTTAAGATAATATAATATGTTGAACTTGAGAAATTGGAGTCTGTAATGAAATTCAGGAAAAGGTAAGAATGGATACATCTGTAATGCATAGTTGCCAACTTTTGAAAATGAAAAAGCTGGAGATGATAGTGGGCGGCGCCGCCAAAAATTTGCAGGACACCCCCTTTTTTGTCGGGGTTCATGCCCCTTTAAAAACCACACCCACCCAACCCAACTGCATAAGGCTTTGGGAAAAAGCCAGCATGCCCCATAGCCAGGGATAAACCCCCCCTAACCAGGGAGTGCCCCTTACAGGCCCCTTTAAGCCCCCTTTTTACCAATAGATGCCCCCCCGTAGCCCAAATAAGCCAAATTTGTAGCCAGGTAGATGCCCCCCCTTTGTTAAGGAGGTGCCCCCCTTTTGTTAGCCCCGGGGGTGCCCCCATTGTTTGCCAGGTATTTCCCCCCCTTGTTAGCCAGGGAGTGCCCCCCATTGTTTGCCAGGTAGTGCCCCTCTGTTGCCCCGGTAGTCCCCCCCCTTTTGCCAGGATTTCCCCATTGTTCCCGGGGTGCCCCCCTTGTTGCCAGGTGATCCCCCATTGTTTGCCCGGTAGGCCCCCCCCTGTTGCCAGTAGTGCCCCATCTGTTAGCCAGGTAGTGCCCCCATTGTTGCCAGGTGTTTCCCCCCATTGTTGCCAGGTGATGCCCCCATTGTTGCCAGGTAGTTGCCCTCTCGTTAGCCAGGTAGAGCCCCTAAAGCTAATAAAAATAAAATAATAAATTCCACTTACCTGACCAGGCTCCTGCCCGATCTCCTCAGCGACACAAGGGGAATGAGAGCAGCCGCGCGTCACTTCCCCTGCGCCGCTGAGCTGTATGCACGGCGTGCACAGACGCCGGACATACAGGGGGAGGAGGGAGGAGGGGCGCTCCCCCCTGCCTCCTCCCCGCACAGTGAGACGCGGGCGGGTGAGCGACGTTTGCGGCCGCTTCACCGCCTGTAGAAAAACGGCCCGGCGGCCCCAAAGAGTAGCGCACCAGCGCTACTCTTGCGCCGCGGTAATTTAAAGGACCCCTGCCGCCTGCAGGCGGCGGGAGGAATGCCAACTCCCCCCGGGAGGGCGGGGGGTGACCCCTAATAGCGGGACCCCCCCGCCAAAAACGGGAGAGTTGGCATGATTGCTGTAATGGGAGTTTTAGGTCTTGTGTTAATACCCTTAGTCTTGCTACCTGTGTAGATACGGCACAGGACTAGTTTCAGGCATTAATGAATGCACGATCAAGACATAGGCAAGTGTAGGCCTAGTTATTGAAGCGTTGACTATGCTTTTCAGTACAGTTGTGGAAAATGTTTACCAGCCAAACATGACTTTTGGCATCTCGCTATTTAATGACAAGCTTCCAGCATGTCAGAAACACTGATGCAAGTATATTGTGAGCCTTGTGTTAGTATAGAATGCCCCTATACCATGATGGAGGGGGAGGGAGGGGTGCCATTACATTCCTTAACCAGTTCCTGTCTGGGCTGTTTCCTCCTCCTTCCTGACCATGCACATTTTTATTTTCCTAACTGCACCTAGATTTGAATGCTCTAACGCTTTCACACACTCAGTTACTCCACCAGCTCTTTCACTATTCCATGAAACCTTAGGCTTTATTTTAAAGTAATTTCTATATTTATTTATTTTTTGCTTCAAATAATTTAAGGAAAGAGTGGAAAAAAAGACAATTTAAAAAATTATTTTTTTGCATTATTTTATTGATTTTTTTAACAGCAAAAGTGGCGCTTAAATTAGTTTTGCTATTGTGTCACTTTTCCATTACGGATGTTTATCTACAGGTGATATGAAGCTAAAGGGTCGTCGGGGGCTAAAAGTTGCTGTTTCTGCTATTAGTATTCATTTTAATAGCATTTTAATTTTCTTGTGAGTTTTTTTTTTTTTTATTTCATATATTGTGCCCCCAATAAGTTCAGAAAAAGACCTTTGGTAGACATTTTGGCATCACTTTTTTTCTGATTTCCCTTGTAATTTGGGCTGACATATGAGCCCCAGTTACAGGTAATCCAGCAGAAATACATATTCTGTACTGACTGCAGAGCTGACATGGGTTTGATACCCCCCCCCACCCCCCCAAAAAAAAAAAAAAAAAATCCAAAAATAAACCCACCCTTAAAATCTAACTTTTATTATTTTTCAACCATGAAAATATATATATGTACATATATCAAATAGGAGCAGATCCACAAAGGTACAGTGAGAGGTGTGCCAAGCAATTGTGTTGATCTGCCTCTAACTGTCCCTATCCGGAGAACTTTCCCTCAAAAGGCCCTTAGCGGGGTAATCGTCCCGATAGAGATGACCCCACAGAACTAGTTCACCCTAGTTGGTGTCCCTAGACTAGGTTGTTTATGTATGTGTGTGTGTGTGTGTGTGTGTATATATATATATATACCGTATATACTCGAGTATAAGCCGAGTTTTTCAGCACAAAAAATGTGCTGAAAAATCCCCCCTCGGCTTATACTCGAGTGACTGTCGGCGCTCAGGCGCGGCGATGGCCCGTGCGCCGGCAGGGACACTTCAGTTATACGTGACTTCTCAGGGAGCGCATATAACTGAAGGCCGAGTACAGCCGTCAGCGTCCAGGCACTGCGGTGGCCCAGGCGCTTTCAGCGATCTCTTCCTCTGTATGCGACTCCTCCGGAGCGCATGCAGGAGAAGAGATACCACTGCGGAGCAGAGAGCAAGCGCTCCAGTGCTCCGCAGTGGACTCCGGGCAGCCGCAAGCTCGCGGCGTCCGGAGTTTCCGGCACAGGCAGCGCATGTCATCACGCTGCGTGCGCGGCCTGATGACATCACCCGCCTGTGCCGAGAAGACCGAGGAGAGCGCGCGGGAGCCGGAGCAGCGAGGAGCCAAGTAAGTGGGGTTTTTTTTGTTTTAAAACCCTACCTATACCTGCCTATAGCCTGTCTAGGGAACCTATACCTGCCTATGAGGAACTATACCTGCCTATACCCTGCCTATACCTGCCTATGAGGAACTATACCTGCCTATACCCTGCCTATACTTGCCTATAGCCTGCCTAGGGGACCTATACCTGCCTATACCCTGCCTATAGCCTGCCTAGGGGACCTATATCTGCCTATACCCTGCCTATAGCCTGCCTAGGGGGACCTATACCTGCCTATAGCCTACCTATAGCCTGCCTAGGGGGACCTATACCTGCCTATAGCCTGTCTAGGGGGACCTATACCTGCCTATAGCCTGCCTAGGGGACCTATACCCTGCCTATAGCCTGCCTAGGGGGACCTATACCTGCCTATACCCTGCCTAGGGAGACCTATACCTGCCTATAACGACCTATACCTGCCTATAACCTGCTTATGGCAATACCGTCCTATAACCTGCCTATGAGGACCTATATCTGCCTATAACGACCTATACCAGTCTATAACCTGCCTATGGGGGACATTAAATTGCCTATGCATGCCTATACCTGCCTATGGGGGACATTAAACTGCCTATACCTGTCTATGGGGGACATTAAACTGCCTATACCTGCCTATGGGGGACATTAAACTGCCTATACCTGCCTATGGGGGACATTAAACTGCCTATGTAATTTTATTGGTATCTATTTTTATTTTTAAAATTCACCAGTAGCCGCTGCGTTTTCCACCCTAGGCTTATACTCGAGTCAATAAGCTTTCCCGGTTTTTTGTGGCAAAAGTAGGTACCTCAGCTTATATTCGGGTCGGCTTATACTCGAGTGTATACGGGTATATATATATATATATAATTTTTTTAAAAGCCAAGAGATGGAAAGAATGAAATATATAGGAGACGTACTAATATCAATTGTATCACAAACTACCCAAACAGAGGGTC
The DNA here is from genome assembly GCA_025379985.1 of Phyllomedusa bahiana. NCBI lineage: Eukaryota > Metazoa > Chordata > Amphibia > Anura > Hylidae > Phyllomedusa > Phyllomedusa bahiana. The sequence continues at coordinate 16,984 of JAODAL010017245.1, read as the reverse complement.
GTTTATATAAAAAACTGTACAGCCAGGGAAGGGGCATGATATCCCACATAGGATGAATCCTCCCTTTCATTTAGGTAAAATATATATAACATATAGATTTCTTCCTAGATGTCACATAACATAATTTTCTGTAAATATATACCCTCGATATAGGCAAAATTCAAATATACATTTTTTTTTGTTTAAATTTCCTTATCCTGCTTTGACCATTTTTTGGAGAGTTTTTTGATAAAACCCAGCATCTCAGGAAGTTACCGAGTCCCAGCGTTTACATGAACATCGTGCCAGGAAGCTTTGAGTACTCATTGAGCACTATGTATACAGTGATCGGGAAGGCAGGGATGGTAGTAGACCGACCAGGTCTTCTTAATGGGAGAGCCCAGCTATCGCTGACAGCACTGGTTCTTCACTTGCACAACTAGTTCCAGAACCTCCATGTAGAGATACACAGCCACCGCCTGGAAGTTAAAGGGGTTTTGCCACAAAGTGAGTTCCTTACCCCTTATCTTCTCAGGACAGAAGATAAACAAAGCATACAGCGTCATGAACGGCTGCAGGGGTGAGAGGGAGGGGGCTAAGCATAGAGTGAGGAAGCAGGGAGCGTCTCCAATGTGTACTCAAATAATTACATTACAACCAGTGGATTCTTTATACAGCAAACAGCCTCATACACTGCACTTTTCTCCCCAGCCCCTTGCAAGCTCCTTTATGTTCCCTGTCATCATATAAGAAGTGCAAATACGCAAGCGCGGCCAGATCAGCTTCTGTCAGTGTCCTGGTCGTGTCTAATGTAAACTGTCAGGAAACTAAGGGGAACTGAGCAATGCTGTAGCTCCACAGGCTTAAATTTTTTGAATCACTATATTAGAAAAATGATTATATCCCCCATTTGGAGACCCCTCTTCAACATTACATCCGTGGAAAAGCCCTTAATGTCCCCAACAAGAGTGGAGTTTTGGGTTTTTAATCCAAACTGGGTTTTTGAAAGAGTCATTCAAGATCCCTTTTAGAGGCCTTTTTTTTCAAATGAATGAGGCTGCCCCCCCACCTCAACTGATAAACCTTTACTTTGTGGTGAAACATTTGGGAAAAATAAAGCAGGGGCGGGCTAGATTGGGGGGTGGACAACACCTGTCATTTAATAAGTTTTTTGGGGGGAAAAAAGTTAAAAATCTCATTACAAATAAGGGAAAAAGGGGAAAAACCTTACATTTGTTTTCCCCCCTCCAAAAGGGGGAAACATGTGACGGTTCCCTTTAAATCAAAAACTGAACCAAGAATACAATTGGACGTATTATCATTTATCTTCCTAGTACATGTCTCAGCATGATAAGACTTGGGGTCCAAAAACACCCGCAATGCCACCGATGGTTCACTGCCCTACTTAGCCATGCATTTATACATGGGATGTGTCATAGGAAGACCGCTGCATCTTCTCATTCATATTAATGGCCTCAAGTCAATGTCTGTCTCATGAAGGAATCAGTATTAGCTGTTGCCCCCCGTTGGGTGTGGACTCCTTAAAGACAGGAACACAGGCGCAGCGTTGAATGTTATCGGAGCTGTACACAACGTATAATCCCTCAGTTCACAAATTCTTATGGATCCCACTGTGCCATTTCTTGCAGAAAATAATTGGTGAAAAATACCAGGCTTTGAACTCTCGGCTTATTATCGGACGCCCTCGCTGGAAACTTTTGTTTGATGAGATTGCCAAATCTAACAGACAGTAAGTACCATTCTGGGGTATAGCTCGATGATCATGGGGGATGGCAATTGCAATGCATTTTTGACAGTCTAATAGCTATTTGTTTGCAGATTTGTGAGGTTTTATCTGAAAAAAACCAGAAGTCCGAGCCTCTGATGTCACATGTAATTCCCTCTGTAATGATTCCCAGCTTTGAGGAGAACGGAAGCATCTCAAAATTATTTTCGACTTGTCTAGTCAAAAGTGGTTCGTTTCCTAAAAGTAACTCATAGCCAGATTATAATCTGAAGATGTAAGAATTCAAAGTGATTTTCTTACCATAATGATTGGCTTTTAACACATAGGAAAAGGTAAATGAAGACTATTACCAAATACATTGCTTTGTTCATTTTGCTTTGGTCAGAAGATAAAAAAAGATTTTGGGCGACATGTATGTATGGGACTGCGCCAGAAATTTGGCGTCTTTTCTGTCCGAAAACTGGCGCAGCCCTATTAGCTATATTTTTAACCAGCCGCACTCTAAAATTAGGTGGATAATAGAGAGAGTGGCCCGAACGGTGCCATTTGTAATGCTCTGAGCTCGGGGGACGTGAGACAGGAGTGCGTGTCGCACAAAACCGGTCTGAAGCTACACATTATATGTGTTCGAATAGAGCAAAAATCCAGGTAGCATTAACTGCAATGTGAACAGTTAGAACAACTTCTTAAAGTGGTTATACCTGAGCAGAATGTCGCTTGTGTAGCTAGAATTTCCCCTTGAGATATGAACTGCGCAGTAAAGCATTGTTCAAGATTCAGGGCGCAATCTAGGACTACTAATAGTGCAAAAAAAAAAAAAATGGCATCTGAGCACCTAAACACATACATGTCGCCCTTTATCTCCTCTTCAAGTACACATTTTTCTTGGTTACTAACCACCTCTCCCCACCTCTCTCCTCTGTCTCTTGTGTGATCCTGATTGAGTCGCACAAACTTGCTAATTGCAACCACAGAGAGTCCACTCCGTGGCTGTACTTAATCTCTAGCAACAGAGTTTGTTTACCTAAGTAAATGAAAATCTTTCACCCTTTCGAGCTCTGTAGCCTTGGGTACTACAATTTATAAATATCCTAGCAAAAATGATATGTCAATTGCTGCTATATAACCACGCACGGAACGCCATGTAGCAAGGAAGTGTGAGTCTAAAGCTGCCTGTGCCTCTGTGAAATTGCAGGGTGAGAAAGCCTCTTTAAAGAGGATGCCTAGAATAAAAAAAAAAAAAGATTTGGGTAGTTTCTTCTTCCATAAAAAAAAGCACAGCACAAACTGTCCACAGATTGGTTGTTTGGGTATTTCAAAATAAGCCCCATTCACATCAGAGCAAGCAAATCAATGTTATTTATTTAGGCACAAAACAACCCTATAAATAAGTTTGTTCTGTGGCTGGAGAAACGTGCCTGACATATATGATAACTTAGTAATACTGTACGCGCAAATCTTCAAACTAGATTCAGAAATATGGTCCATGGTCAGCTACCAACTCCATGGATAGTCATGATGGACAAATCACTGGTGGTTGTGTCTACATTTTGTGAGACTGTCCCATAATCAGCCTCAGGGATTAGTAGAAGCGCGTAAGACAAAGTTACTCACGAATTGAAAAACTTCCCCAAAGAGGTAGAGACAACAAATAAGGAAACTTCTGCTATTAGAGTATATAGACATTCTGGATACTACACTAGTAGCCAGCACAGAGCGAGTAAGCCACAAATGCTACTTGGGCTGAGCTCATTTGGCAAAGGAAATATAGGCCACATAGACAGATGCAGCATTATATCTGGACAAAAATAATCAAAAGAAAAGAAATCACTAATTGATAGGGACAAACCAAAAATATACAGGTGAAGCATTAGAGCTGGACAACCCCTTCCGCCGCATAGTCATCATTTTTGGGCTCTTCACATTCCAAGAGCCATAATTTTTTAATTTTCCATCTACATAGGAGGGCTTGTTTTATTGTAGGATTAAATTTACTTTTTATTGACACCAATGAATATCCTGGAGAACCTGAAAAAAAATTCTTAGTGGGCAGAAATGTGAAAAAAACTTAATGCGAGAGGCGGCTATTTTATAGTGGGGTATACATCATTTCTTAGCGAGATTGAGACTGAAATGTTGAGTGGGTAAAGTGATGTGTGTCTTCTGAAGATCAGTATGATTCAATTGACACCAAATATGTAGGATTTTCGTTATGTTTTAGTACTTTTAAAAAAATAAAAAACATTCTCTAGTGTATTTTTTTTGCAGGCTGAAGTTTGCATTGGTACCAATTTCAGATACATGCAACTTTTGATCACTTTTTATTCCAATTTTTTAGGACAAAAAATGTCTAAAAATGCAATTTTGTTATGTGTTGGAGAAATTTTTTTTTTTCTTTTAGTAGAATCAGCGTACAAAGATTTTATTTTTGTTTTTATTTGTAAAAAGGGCAAAAGGTGTGTTATATTGGAAAATTTTTGTATATCATTCCATTAATTTTTTTCATTTTGGCACATGGACAAGGTCAGCCCCCTAGGAGTATTTGATATAGAGTTAAACATTCAGCTATGTGTAGTGGACATTCATTAAGGCTTCCACCTTGCCATAGTAACTTATTAGGAGCACCCACAATCAATGTCGCTGATGCGTAGCCACACACATCATTTGATAGAGAAACGCTGCCGGCTCTGACTAACCACAGTGGAGTCTTAAGGAGGCCTACATTATGAACATCAGAGCGTGCGCGCGAGCGTGAGCGGAGCGCGGGACGTTTTCCACCAGTTTTTCGTGGCGAAAATTCTTGCGCCTCATAAATGTCGCTGCCGAAGTGCGCTCATACATGCGGTGTATGAATTCCGCCGCGCCCCTCGCCCAGTGTGATGAGGTGCGCATTCGGGCAGGGATTTAGGCGGCAAAAAAGCGGGACTAGCGCCTGCGCGAGCGAGAGAGCGTCGCGTGCGCGCATGCGAGAGTGGTGCGCTCATACATGCGGGGAGAAAATTCACCTGATGGCGGCGCCTCGCCATTGATGTTGGGTGCGCGAGTGCGGGAACTGCGCCGCACATGTATTCTCCGTTCTGAAGACAGGCCTGAAATGCATGCGAGAAATCATTGAAAGATGTCCGAGCGCATTAGAGTATAAATGAAAAAAAATCGCCTTTATACAGGTGTAAAATAATATCTGAAAAATAGCTCAAACCTAACACAAAAATTACATAAAAAAACATCACTATTCAAAATGAAGAATGGCGCAACATCAGGAATTAAGATATGTTGGAAATTGCCGGAATTACACGTAAGTCAAAAATCTGTAACTCTTACTCTCATTGGTCGTGCAGTAAACCAGACCAATACAAATAGAGCGACCAGTGTGAACATTATAACTTATGTGATAAAGTCTTAGACCAAATCACAATCAAAAAGTCAGTGGATAAGTTTCGGAAATAGCGCTGGAGCGAAAAAGCAGAAAAGAGCTGATTGGTTGAGGTACGAGCGGGAGCATGCAATCGGCCAATCAGACATAGGAGCGACAGTGAACCATTAAAACCTATGGAGAAGTATTGAGACCAATCAAATCAAAAGCGGACAGTTCAAATACAGTAAAAATGCACAAAGAGCCGATTGGTTGGAAGTAGCGGGGCTTAGCTATCTCGGCCAATCAGAGCTCGAGCTACATTGGACCCATCTTGTGTAGTCTATGGACCAGATCGGGGGCGCAGATATAGGGAAATCTCGGCTCTCAAGAACGCCGAGACGGCAATTAAGTATTATTAAATAAATCTTTTTATAGAGGTGTAAAATATTATCTGAAAAATAGAGCTGAAACCTCTTATCAAACATAAATTCAACTCAAATCCCTGAACAAGCGTTTGTCGTGGGACACCAAGCGCTGACAATCAGGAATTGGGAGTATATAGAGATTGCCGGGAAAACAGTCATTCAGAATCTTGTAAGCGCTTCTCATTGTCATGGGCAGAAACTCAACCAATCAGAATAGGGAGCGACAGTGAGAACCGATTAAAGCTATGGAGAAGTATTGACCATCAATCAGAATGCGAAAAGGCTGACATTCAAATACGTAAAAAAGGCATGATAAAGAGCTGATTTGTTGAGCCCAGGCGAAGGCGGCAAGATATGTAATCCACTCAATTTCATTAGTATTGCTCTATTTTAGTGGAGAAAAAGAAGGTGTTTGATAGAAGGTCTCCCTATAAAGTTGATTACCAGGTCTATGGGAAATATTCTAGTACTGGATTGGTTGGTGGGAAGCAGGGGGCTCGAGTCCTGCTTGAGCCAATCAGAGGGTGAGCTACTTACCTCAATAGAGTTCTATGTTGGAAAAGAAATGCAGAGCGAGCTCTGTTTGTGATTGGCTCAGGTTTAAAAGGAGTGCGCGGTTAATTTAGAGACAATGGAAGCGAGTGCGACGCTCTTCTGTGGGTATTCTAATGTCAATCTGTAAAAAAGACTGAACATTGTGCCGAAATCAAATGATAAATACAAGTCCCAGAATCTTTATGTAACCGATCTCTATACACTGGAAACCTTGTGAAGCTCATAATAAGGGTGTTAACCGAAAAAAAGAATATAAAATCACTAAAATACAAATTATAAATTCTTTTATTACATTACACCCATACAATTGATCATTGCTAACGAAAATAAAGAAATAAAATTGCGGATTATATATTGAATTATTATATTTTTTATTTCGATACCGCCCATAGTTATTGTATCATTCATAAATAGAAGATTCCGGGTTACATACTTCTGCAGAGTATGTTATGCAATTTGATTTACGGGCACGTACGAGTTTTTTATATATATATTGCATTAGACAACACTCCATAAGAGCGGTCGCTCACTCTCCCATTCGTTCCAAATAACCTCATCCTGCTCCTAGGTCTTTTAACTTAGCCAATCACAAACAAGTCGTCAGCATCTGCATTTCTTTTCCCCATATGAACTCATGAGAAGAGTAGGCTCAGGGACCCGAGACTTGTGCAAAGACAGGTACTAGCCCTCTTCCCCCCAACTCACAAACACAGGTACTAGAATGAAACCCATATACATTAATAACTGTTTATAGGCGCCTTCTATCTGCGCCCTGTCTTTCTCACGTCAAAATATACGACACTACATATTATGGAGGTCAATTCACAATCTGCCGCCAGGTCACAACCAATCAGCTCTTTTCTGCCTTTTTTTACGGTATTTGGTTGAACTCCTCTCTTTTCATTGAAACTGGTCAAATAAGGTCTCCAATATTCTTGTAATGGGTTCACTGTCGCTCCTATTCCTAGAAGTTGTTTGGTTATCTGCCGTACCAATGAGAGAGAGCTTAACAAATTTGGTATTACTGTAATTGTCCGCGGCAAATTCTCTATATCCCAATTCCTTATGTAGCGCCGGTCTCTGCGCGACAACGCGTTGCGATTACGAGGATTTGATTGATTTAAGTTCTTTAGAAGGTGTGAGCTCTTTTGCAGATAAAAGTATATAACACCAAAGAAAGTAAAGCTGAATTTTATTAATCATACTCCAATTCCGGCACGGACTCTGAGGACACACCGAGATTTCAGTGCACCGCACCATCTCCATAAGACTACAATGGGAACAAAGTAGCTCGCACATTCTGATTGTGGCTTGGTATAAGCAAGTCGCCCCCGCTACTATCCAACCAAACAGCTCTTTCTGCATTTTACTGTATCGTTTGAAACTGTCCCGCCTTTGCGAATGTTCGATTGCTCCAGTACTTCCTCCATATGTAGAAAAAATGGGTTCACTGTCGCTCCTATTCTGATTTGGCTCCTGGTTTATGCCGGACCAAATGAGAGAAAGTCTGCTTCAAAGAAATTTTAATTACTGTAATTGTTCCTCCAAATTTCCAGGAACCTAGATTCCTGAAAGTTGCAACCATTACTAGATTTTTTGGAAAGTGATGTTTTTTTCTCTTTTGAGAAGGTTTGAGCTCCTTTTTCTAGATAATATTATACACCTATAAAAGCTCCATGCCTCACTGGAGCGAAAGCGGAGATGGGATTTCTTGTTTGCCGATCTTCTATATTGTTACCTCTCATGTTACGTTTCTCCACTTCACTTCGCGCCTCTCCGTCTGATTTAGACCAGCAGTTTTCAACTAAGAATCTCCCTGTGGGAGCGGGCGAGCGGCAATGCCCGCATTTTTTCCGACCCGCGTCATCCCATGCCCGGAGAAAACAAATGAGCCGGACCCATCCCAGAACGCCCACACCGCCCCCATACACGCCCCTTCATCTTGGCGCGCCGAAAGTGGCGAAGGGGCTGCGCCAACACGCTCCCTGCGCCCGACGGGGATTGATTTGGTGAGGCGAGTTTTTCCCGGGGAAAACAGGCGCAACTCCCGATCATACATGTCGCCCTAAATGTTTAAACAGCAGTGATTGGAGCCGGTTCTGATCCCTGCTGTTTGCGGTGGGTGTCGAAAAATCGTTGCCCCCAACATGTAGGGACAGGTCAGCAAGTGAATTGCTTTAAACCCCCTTAAAGCATGATGACGTAAGTTGTCATGTTGATAAGAGGTTAAAGAAGCGTTTTATACCTTTAAAAGGGTTAAAAAAAAAGACTTTTGTACTCGGTAAACCAAAGGGGGGGGGAAGTTAAACTAATTTGGTTCCCTACCAAAAGGTCCACCTTTCCCAAAGTTCACAAATCTCTTTAAAAGGCTAAAATTATCCGCAATTTAAAAATTTCAACACACTGTCTTCAATGCCAGCACAGCTGGGCGGGGAACAATTACATTTTGACCATGAACCCTAAACAAATCCTGCAGGTTTGTAAAATCATGTTTTTCATGAAACTCGGGAGCACTATCCCATTGGGGTTTCAAGCACCCCCCGCCCTCCAAAAAGCTCTCCCTGTCGCCATCACGGAAACGGGGGATGTTCCCTAAAAAAAACCCCCCCTTCTATTTACCTGCCAGTGCCAGCTGTTTGTTACTACTGCCGTGTTCATTTTTAGTTTGGCCCTTTGTTTACCTTCACAGATATCACTTGACAAAGGCTTGTCCCAAAAACGCAGAAGGAGATAAAATAACGTTCTTTTGAAATTTGCAATTTTCTCTTTCCCCATTAGTAAATCTGAACAAAAGCTAATGATTTTTGCAAGTTCGCTAATAGTTTTCTTGCTATTCACCTTTTTTGGCAATAAACAAAAAAATAATCTTTGTAGTGTGGGGGGATTATTTGTTCTTGGCCTTTTGTTAGGCACCTGGCTGCCACAGTAGTCCAAAAAACAAACTTTTTTGGTTAAAGGATTGGGATCTGTTCCTCCGCTCCATTCAGTACTTGACCCCCATCTTGGCTTCTCCTGTAGCACAGCAAAAAGGTTTAAGCAGTGGAATAACATTCCTTAGTGACTGCCATAAAAAGGTGGATTGGTAGTGACCAAAGGGTTAAATATGGTTACATAGTACGGGTAAAAAAAAGAGTTCAACAGAAGGTGGGGAAAGATGTGGATGGAGGGAGGGGGTAAAGGTAAATTTATAAATTTTTTAAATTTTTTTTTTCCCTTTTGAGAAGATTAAACCAATAAGAATTAAAGGGTTTTTTGGCATGAAGTGAGTTCCTTACTGTTATTCCTCAGCAAGAATAAAAAAAAAACATGTGAGTCATAAGGCTGCAGGGGTGAAGGGGGGGGGTGAGCAGAAAAGGGGGAAGCAGGGAGGCTCTAAAAGTTTACTCAAAAAATAACATTAAAAATTTATGGATTTTTTTAAACAGAGACAGCCTAATACACTGCACTTTCCCCCCAGCCCCTTGAAAGTTTCTTTGTTCCTTATCAGATAAAAGGAAACCCTTTACAGGGAAAGATCATCCTTAAATTAAAAAAAAGGGGGACTGCCAATGCTGTGCTCCCAGGTTTTTCATTTTTTGTAATCACATATTTTAGAAAAGTGTTTAAATCCCCTTTTTGGAGGATCCCCGTCAACATTCATCATGGCAAAACCCCTTTAACAATCTGCTCTAAAGAAAATCCTGATCAAAATTTTACAAAATATTTCTAGTTGTTGTAATATCTTTGGTTGGGGCATAACCCTTTGATAATTTGGAAGAAACATTGTTCCCTTGGTGCACCAGGGCCCTATTGTTTTGCACACATCTAATAGTCTCATTGAAATGGAGCTGTAACATGCATGTAATCCTACTAAGTGAGAGAGGTCACAAGGTACAGACCCCAGCTGAGGACATCTTCGGACATATCTCAATAATTTTCTGAAAAATTTAAGTCAAAACCCTTTCCCTTTTAAGCTGAAAGAATTTTTGTGGGTTTTGGGAAATTTTCACACAGCGTATTTGGATGAGGTTTTGTGCGAGGATTTCGGACGTTCCTCACCCCAAAACCTGTCCAAACACTTCAAAAACCCGCCTGAAAGGGGTTCTTTTAGATGAGGGGTTTGACAAGGTTTTGATCGGTTGGACAGGTTTCGACGAGGTTTTCCCCTTTCAAATAATAGCCAGGGAAAACCCCCCACAACGGCTTCAAGAATTTACATGAATTTTTTTTCATTTCTTCCAAAGAAGCGGTAAAAACCCCCTCGTGGTGGCCCAATTTTGGTTTACTAGGAATTAAGAAATGAACGGGGGGCGTTTTTGGGAACGTTTTGGGGAAAGGAAAAGCTTGGGAAAAACCCCACCAAAACCTTGTCCAAAAACCGTGGAACTGGCCTTTGGGAACCCTTTCAAGATGTCCGCTTTGTCTTCCCGGACTTGGGGTTCTATGTCCTTAATACCTTCTTTGTCTTTTCCTAGGAAATCAGTCGGGGTTTTCTGTTGGCCCCAAAAATGTCTTTGGGGGGCTCCAAAAAATTTTGAAAACCGGGCCCAATGGTTGGGAACGATTTAAATTTCAAAAAGGAATCCTTTAGCTAAAAGGAAACATTGGAGCAAGGGACTGAAGCTCAAATAACAAATCAAAGAACATTAATTGCCCGAGGTTCAGATGGAAGCAATTCACTTCTAGGCACATTGGAGCCTTGTGATAAAGTGTTGTTTAATTAAAAGACAACATTACTTGGGGCCCTTGTTAAATTGCACTGGGCTTAAAAAGGGTTTTAAATGTAAGGTCTTTTCACCCCCAGAAAGTGATTTCACAGAATTTACAGCAAAACAAGGTGCTATGTGACCTTAACATGTGAAAAGAGACCCTTTTATTTTGGGATTGTCTAATGTGGAGTTTTTAAAAACCCCCACTGCTATCCCAATCCACATCAAGGCTTATACACTCACCCCCGGCCCCACTTTATTGGGTTTACACCTTGTAGAAAAGGGGTTTGGGCCCCCTTTTGCCTTCGAATGCCTCAATTATTCGGGGCATAGATTAACGGTTTTGGCAACGATGCTAAATTTTTGGTCCCCAAGGGGCCCCAAATAGAGTGCCAAGAAAAATTTTCCCCCAAAACCCTTAAAACCCCAAAACCCCCAAAAAAGCCCTAAAAGTTGATAAAAAGGCGGATGGTTTCCATCCCTTTCTTGTTGTTGACGCCAAATTTGACCCTACCACCCCAAATGTCGCAGCAGAAATCGGGTACCCTAAACCCCAGGAAAGGGTTTTTTTTCCCCAAATTTTTCCCTACTGCCCAAAATTTCGATGGTTTGGGGAAAAATTGGGAGCCCTCATTTTCCCCTTTTCTTAGTAAAAGGGAAAAGGGCACCCGGTTTTTGGTTTTTTGTTTTGCTGTAGCCCATCTGCCTCAAAGTTGCCTTTTTGTGCGTTCAGGATGCTCTTCTCCCTTTAACCTTGGTTGAAACGGGTGGTTTATTTGAGTCACTGTTGCCTTTTTCGCTCGAACCTGTTTTGCCCTTTCCCTCCTTTGCCTCTGGTTTCCAAAAAGGGGAATTTCCGCCCAAAAAGGCTGGCTCACTGGTTGTTTTTTTTCTTTTGGGCCCATTCTTTTTTAAACCCTAGGTGGTTGTGCGTAAAAAATCCAGGGATCGGGATTTCTGAAATACCCCGGCCCAACCCCTTTTCTGGCACCAAAAAACCATGCCACTTTTCCAAAGGCACTCAAATCCCTTCCTTCCCCATACTGTTGCTCGGTTTGAACTGCGGGGGTTGCCCTTGCCCTTTGTTACATCCCTTTTAAATCCCACTGAGTTGCCGAAATGGGGGGGGGGAAATGATTAAAAAATTAAGTTTTTAACGGGGTTTTGGGGGACGGGGGAAACCTAAAAAAGGGGGCCCCGGTGGTTTTTGGTTTTATTTCCCGATCCCACTCCCCACCCGGAATAGATAAAAAAAATTCTTTTCTTTTTAAAAAAAATGCCCCTTACTTCACTTTTTATTTTTAAATTTTTCCTAATCCTTTTTTTTTGGGGCCCTTCCTAGGTTGAAATAGCAGGGGGTCCATCTTTGCTTGAAACAAATTTGTTAAAAGGGGAGGGTTATTTTAAAATGCCCTGTAGTCTATGATCTCTTATTAGATTAAAGGGGAACACGGGCCAAAGGTTTAAAAGGGGGGGGGTTTTTTTTTTCCCTTTTTTTTGGTGTTTGGGGAAATTACTGCCCTTACACAAGCCCCTTTTTTGGCCTTGAAATTAGCCCCTTTAGGGTTTTCCCCAAAGATTGCCTTTAAAGTGAATGTCCGCCTTTTATCATCATCCTCTTTGAAGTTCAACATTCTGTTTCATTTCTCAATGCGTCTTTATGGTGATTGGAGATTTGGTTTATGATTTTGAAACTCAAAGGGCGCCTGGGGAATTTTTTACTTATTTAGATATTAAAAAAATTTTTTGAAGGGTGGGTTTAAAAATCTAAGGCGGCTTTTTAAGGGGGATGAAAGGGGTTGTGTGGTGCTGCACAAATCGCAGTGTTTTAGGGCCCCAATTGGGAAAATGAAAACTGGGTGATATTGCAAATTTGTGTTCATTAGATTGGGGTCCCAAAAAGGAAGCAGTGCATGGGCCAAAAAGGTTATCATAGCAGCCTTGAAAAAGCGCCCGCCAAAGGGACACAAACAAAATTTAGGGGTACTTTTTTTCAGTGTAAAACATTATTTCTGGTGGGGTTTCCAAAAAAAAAGCAAACCCAAAAGGGGAAATACACCTGTTTTGTCACATGAAAAAAACAGTACAGAGTGTATCAGTCAAAAAGGGGCTCGGCCCGAGATGGACAGAAAGGTTTCCTTTAAGACGGTGCATGGGGGGGTTTTTAATTCCCAAAGCAAATACGTCGGGGAATGAAAAAAGTATTAGTGATAACTGTCCGTAGCTAATTGATCCTAGTGTTATCCCTCAAAAGCCTGCCCTACGATTACTTGTAAAAACCGGAACCACTAACCTTGATGTTAACCATAAAGCCTTTCCCTGAAATATGTCCGTAAGTTACAACTGACCCTAATACAGCAACTACAAAGCCCAAACAAAACTGAGACAAAAAACAAGCTACTTCAGTCTTACTGAATTCGTAAAAGAAGGATAGAACAATGCCAAAAACAACGAAGAAAGGACAAGCAAAAAAACTTCTATACTCCAATCGCCCCCCCATGTTCAGCTGAGTTTTTTTAGAAAGCAATAGCTCAGGGATGAGTTGGGCAGCTTTTTTTTGGATCCCGAGCGTTGCTTGCAATCACTCAAAACAAAAACAGACAACAAAGAAGATAAAAAACCAGGACTCCTGTGACCACAAGCAGGAGAAGTGAAGTGGCGCAGTTTTCTGTCACTCTTAACCAAATGTGGGCAGGATTCCTAGTGGACAACTTGCTAAAGAGCAATGTTAGTTGCACATAACCACACTCAGTTTATTTGTCCAAGTCTTCTTTGCCCACACGACATTTATCAGGACCAAAGTTGTCATGTAGCTCCAGTATAAAGATGGAACCTAACTTTCCTGCAATTCTATAGAAAATCAAAGCTAATGTGCCAGAATATGTTCAACCAAAGATATAAGGCATCTCAGAGTGGCAATAGTGGTATTAATAGTCTGTTTATCAGTGATCAAAGGGGTTGTAAGCGTTTTTGGACAACATTTTTGGACGAGGTTTTGGACGAGGTTTTCGGAGTGTTTCCTCACCCAAAACCTCATCCAAACCACATCAAAACTTCGCCTGAAACACGCTTCTTCAGACGCGGTTTTTGACAAGGCTTTGATCAGGTTTTGGATCAGGTTTTCGACGAGGTTTTCACCAATACAAATGAATAGCCAGGACAAAAACTGCTGCAAAAACTGCGCCGCAAACGTGCCAAAACCGCGCTAAAAACCACGCCTAAACAGCGCCTACAACGCGCTTCAAGAATTGACATGACACTTCTTTTCATTGCTTCCAAAGAAGCGTGTAAAAACCTCGTCGTGTGTGAACTACAACGAGGTTTTACATAGGAATCCATTAAATGAACTGAGGGCGTTTTGGAAGCGTTTTGGACGAGGATTTGGGAGAGGAAACACTCCAAAAACCTCGTCCAAAACCTCGCCCAAAAAGCCGTGGAAAATAGAGCCCATTTTATTTAAAAAATTCTTTTATCTGAATGGTGATTTTTCCCCGTTGGGGTAATTGAACATTAAATATTTATCCATCCACCCACCGTAGAACGTCAAAATGATGATCAATATTGTTGGGTACAGTGTAGAGTCTTCAAAATTTTTGTAAAATTTTTGGCCATCTGCATTCATGACCCAATAGGTTTTTTTTCCTACAAGTGGGACCCCCATCAGGGGCCATGAAACTATGGGCTTTAAATTTTTTTTTCTATTATGATGCTTTACTGTTTGCACTCATATTTTATTACTATGTTTTATTGTGTTGTTATTAGATTTTTGTTGGTGAAACTTTGTTAGGAACATTGTCTTGTTTTAGGTTCATCTACTGTATCATACTCCTACTTCACTCTCTCAATAAACTCCTTGACAGCATGACTTCATTGAGGAATGCCAACGAAATACTGTCTATCGCAGTGGCCAAATGTTTAGGTTACATTGTTTGGTAGAGTCCAACTTATAGCTCTTGAGAAATTGCAGCACTCATGATATCTACAGCCTTTAGTTGCAAAGGAACGCTACAGCGGGAATGCTGGGAAGCTTCAGAATGGACACCACTACAATATATTAGACAATTCCACCCAAAATTGAGATTTACATCATGAGTTGGGTCGAGGTGCTAAGGTATGACAACTTCTCTTGCTTGTCAACTTTACACAAAGGTAAAGGGATGTCACCTTTTTTACTAGAATGAAAGAAGAAATAACAAATTTACAAAAATAGTCAATATGCCAGGTGGCTTCAGGTACTGATTTAAGACTAAATTCTGGAACAAAAGTATTAGTTTTGCAACAGCAAGAGACCCACCAACTGGAGACCAGGTAATATACTAAACTGTTCTAGATGACTTCATGGTACCTAATTAGGAATACATTCTTGACCAAAAGCTGTCAATGCATGCTAGGATTTGTAGTTTTTCAGCAGCTGGGGGGCCAGCAACTAGAGGATATGGCATATACTATGCTATTGCAGATGGCTTCATTGTACCTGATTAGTAGTGTTGATTGAACTGTTCTAGAAAAGTTAAGTTCTAGTAGAAGTTGTCGAATCTTTAGAACACGAACCGAACATTTTACTGTTCGTTTGAATAAAGTTCTAGTTCAACACGCCCGTTTCAGTTTCGTTTTCAGCGGCTTTCTGCACTCTTTTGGTGGCCAACCAATCCCTTCTGCACTTTGGGGGCCATCCAATACCTTTCTGCACTTTGGGTGGCCTCAATCACTTTCGCACTTGAGTGCCATTCATCAGTGCAGAGCAGAGAGAAGTGTCCAAAAAACATAATTACTGAAGTGTAGGGCTTCATTGGCTGCTCAAATCACATGCCATGTTATATATATTTCACTGTATTGCCTTGTGAACCATTTTCAGCTCACTTTCTGTACTGTACAGACTGCTCTTATTAGATGGCATTTTCCTCTCCATAGACAGCAATAGTTAGGGAGTTTGGTATTGCTGGCTGCATCTTTCCCACACCCAGAAGCTGTAATTTGGTGACATTTGCAGGCTCACATAACACTTAACTCTCTTATACATGGATATATTTATTATACAGAGTGCTTTGGATTTGCTAATATACCCCAGTGTCCAAAAGAAAGTTCAGTTTCTGCAGTTTTGGGGGTTCAGTAATTGTATAACACACTGTCTTCAAATCTCCTATGTGTCCAAGGGGCTTTTGGGCCCCCTCAGGATGCAGGGCCTCATAGCAGCTGCTACCGCTGCATCTCCTATAGCTACGCTCCTGCTTGCAAGCTGTCCTCCTCATCTTTTCAGTTAGCCAGTTAAAGGAATGAAGTATTTTAGCCTCTCAATTTCTTTCTGTCACTCTTAGAGCCAAATTTTCTTCACTAAGTTGTTCCACGTCTCCAGTTTACTGTTATGGATGGTAATTCCAGCTTCTCCTCACCTGTAAAGGTATAAAAATTAACCAGAACATCTTCTTCCATTCACTTTAATGGGGTTCGAGTTCAAGTTCGAATAGAACCTCGAACCGAAGGCACTAGAGTTCGAGGTTCTAATCGAACTAAAACTTTCTACTGCTCGCTCATCTCTACTGATTAGGACTAAATTATGGAGGCCACTGCAATATAGAGGGCTATTGCATCTGACACAATGATATTTACTTTGGCCCCACAGTTTCCAGTACAGGTTGGATCAGGGTGCTATCCTTTTGACTTGGAATACAGAACTAGCCAGTCCACCGATTACGCACTCCATTGTACTAAATTGGGCCTTAATTCTGAGCCATAAATAAACTATTTTAGTCATCCTTAAGTTTCTGGCATTAGTACTGTGGATACCTACTAGAGCATCTTGAGAAGTTTTGCTGTTAGTCTTTCAATCAATGTATTGACAGCTTCCATCGAGCGCTGGTGTGGCCCTTTACTCAATCTTGGATTGAGTCTAAGACTAATGCTTCACTCATCCGCCTGCAAATATGAGAACCCTTATGGCATGGATTTCTTTGAATAGACTGACGTGTGACTCTCATGGGGCAGTGAGTGTGTTTTGTAGAAGAATCAATGATGACCTTGTACTCATGGCAGAGTTACATGTACATGGCTCATACGTTGACACAGAGTTCTACAGCTCACTATCATGGATCACTGGGCAGACAAGTTCTGCCATAAGGTGCCACTATATAGTCACATATTACAGGGGGATTTGGAAAAAGGAACCTTTATAAGCCTCTGAACGAAATGCGGCCATTGAGGTACATATGTAATGGATTGGCTAGGGGGTATTTCTGGT